>CAUYLG010062610.1:0-116651 GCA_963573385.1 Cacajao melanocephalus | reverse complement strand
GCCATGGGGGCTCCTGGCTGCCCCTCTCCAGGTATGGGGCTGGTGGGGCGACTCCATTCAGGGAGGGTCTGGCCACTTGAGGCAGGAACCAGCCCAGTAAAGCCTGCGCTGCATGGAGGAATGAGCTCCTGTTTGTTCTCTAAGAGGCTCCTGCAGGCAGGAGATCTCTTCAATACCCACCAGCAGGCAGAGAGCAAAGGACTCAGTGAAGAAAGAAACTCAGTCCTTTGAGGGCAGAAACATACCCTGCACAGTCGCCCTGAGCTGAGCACGGCTGCCCCTGGGCTTTGTGGGAGCCTGGCCAGGCCCAGCGCCTGCCCTTCACTGAACAGGGAGTAAGGGGAGGTTAGAGAGCCGCAGGGACGACCTTGGCCTGACTGATCCAGCCACTTCACTAGCCTGCGGGGCCGATGAGGCTCAGGGAAGCCAAGGGACTTCTCCCGGATCCCCGGGGAATAGGACCTGAGGTCCCAGCTTCTGACTCCCAAGTCAGTGCTCTCTCTACGGCCCGAGGTCTCTCAGCACCTGCCAGGCCTGTACGGGGCACTTTAGAATTATTAGCCCATTTAACCTTGACCACCCACAAATGCATGAAGTTGGGATTGTACCCATTCTACAGATGAGGAAGCAGGGCTCAGAGAGGCAGGTAGGAAGAGGGATGAGGCCCAAACCCAGCACTGTGACTCCAAGGAGCCCTTAACTTCTATATGCTTGCCAGACAAATATTCTGTCCTGTGATAATTAGTTTTTTCTCAGATTCAAAGAAAACAAAATAAGTGTTAATTGTTGTGGACATGATTCTCTAATTAGAGCTTCAAGGAAATTCCCAGAACTTTATGGGTTAACAGTGATGTTAACAGTCACTATTGGCTTCTGCTCCTCCTACCCAGCCCTGCCCTAAGCACTTTTCTGGTGTTCAGTGGTTTAAATGTCATCATAAACTTATGTGATTTGGTGTGGCATCAGCCCGTGATTTAAGCGTGTGGAAACTAAGCTGGGAGAGCAGAAATTGTTTGCTCTAAAACCCTGGGTGCACAATTCTGTTTCCTTGGAAATATGCTTGGGTTGGGGATTTGGAAACCTGTGGGAGGTTATATGATTGAGGGTCATTGTCGTCATTCTCCACCTTCCTTCCCTGGATTCATGCCTTCTGTCTGTGACTCTGTAGTTTGTGCATCCATAGGTGGGGTCTATTTCCTTGTCTTGTTGATGTCGGGTTTGGTTTTGTGACTTGCTTTGGCCAATGGGACATTAGCAGGTGTCACATGGGCAGAGGTGTGGCATGTGCTAGCACAGCTGGTCTTGCCTGCTTGTTCTCCTGCCTTCCATCATGAGAGAAATAGGCCTCTGATTGCCACTGGTCCAGGGAAAATGTGAGAACCTTGGTTTAGCAGACCTGGACCCAGCTCTTGGCTTGTAGCCAAGAAAAGCCAGGCCTGGCTTACATGGGATGAACCCCAGCAGACCTATGGACATGTGATTGAGAAATAAAACTATTGTTTGCAACTGAGTTTGGAGGTGGTTTGTTACACAGCATGATTGTGAGAGTAGCTGACTGATACAAAGCTAGAGACCCAACATGCTGCAGCGCTCACTAGCACTCGAATGCACCTGCCCTCAGGGCCATCTTCTCCCCACCACACCATGCTTTCTACTGCCCCTTGGACATCTTCATGTCAGATGATGGGTCCCTGCCCAGCATGTCATGTTGGCCCCTGTTCCCAAGGGGCAGGCCCAAGCTCTTCTGCTGTAGTTCGGTGGAGCCCTACCTCTGTGCATGGGAGGAGCTCTCGCTTGTTTGTTTTGTTTCTCTCTAATCAGACATGCAAGGCCCCACTGAGCTCTGCTAATGCAGAGAGAGCCTGTTTGGCTATCATCATGTCAGTTTCTTTTCTACTTTTGCAGACTTTCGTTCACTAAACATTCATCAAACCTAGAGTTGGCCTTTTCCTGGTGACAAGAAAATGGCAGGAATTTTTGTGTCCTCTTTGGATCATGCTGACATTTCTGTCCACCCTGATGTCTTCGCTGGAGAGAATCCAACTGTGCCCACTCCTGACTACTGTTCCTATTGGGAAGTTTCTTACTAGGTAGCCATCAGCATCATTATCATTGTGCGTCTTTGGGAAAGGGAGAAGGGAGGGCAACGTTCTGTCCCAGCCTCTTAGGAGTCAAGTCAGAAGGGGACGGGAGCTGCTGACCCCTGAGGGCTTCCCCATGGGGCTCTGGCTGGGCTGGGCTGCTTGGCTGTGTTGTCTCACAGCATATGGTTCACAGCTCCCCAGGACCTCAGGATCATGACTACCATAGGAGAGAAGAGGAAAGAGAAGCTCAGAGAGTTTGTATAACTAGACACATTCAATTTAATCTCTTCATTATTATTGTTGTTGTTGTTATTTTGAGATGGAGTTTCACTCTTGTTGCCCAGGCTGGAGTGCACTGGAGCGATCTCAGCTCACTGCAACCTCTGCCTCCCGGGTTCAAGCGATTCACCTGCCTTAGCCTCCCAAGTAGCTGGGATTACAGTATCCTCACAGCAGCTTCCCCTTGTCCTGTGACAAACTCAGAGCAAGGCGCTTTGGGTGGGAGGCAGAGTGACATGGGAGACCCTGAGTTCCACGTGTCTCTGCCTGTTTTTCCCTCCTTCCTCCCTAGTTCAAGGAAGTAACCAGGTGTAGCGACTCCTCTTGGCAGGCAGGCACGTTCACAGGACAGAGGCAGAAGCTATTTGAGAAAGACTGAGCTCATTGGAGTGAGGGGCGGGGCAGAGAGGGAAAGAGATAGAGGAGAAGATGATGAAGAATGGAAAGGCGCAATATTCACCGGGTCCTGGGGATGGGCTGGACTGCAGATGGTGGCTGTGGGGTCCCACACCTGCAGGGGGAGTCCCTGGATCCCTCAGGTGGCTGACCTGCTGACCGGAGATGTGAGCCCAGTTTCCTCTTCTGTAAAATCAGGCATAGCCCCGTGGCTTTCAACCTCGGCTGTATGTTAGCGACACCTGGGAAGGTCTAAAGATTCCTAGTGCCCAAGTTGGACCCCAGATGTATCAGATCAGATCATCTGGGTAGAGCACAGAGGCAGCAGAATCTTTAATGTCCCTCAGTTGACTCAAATGTGCAGCCCACATGGAGAGCACTGACCTAAGCTAAGTCCTGTTTACGAGAATTTTGAGACCATGAAATGTTTAGAGCAGGCAGAGACTTAAGAAATCACCTAACCAACTCCTGCCATTCAGAGGGGAGGAAACTGGTTTTCAGAGAGGCCAAATAATTCACCCAAGGACACACAGCACATGAGTGGCAGGGCCATTTCCAATATTCCCTGCACCTCTCTACCTCTGTATATGACTAGTCTGAAGCTCTCAATTTCACAGGAGAGCTGGGTCTGAGAGGCTCAGAATCATGAACAGTGACATATGAGTGGATAGAATCCTAGACCTCTTGGTGGCTCAGTGGGCCATCCTGATGCAGTGACTCTGATGTCCCTCCTTGGAGAAGAATTCCAGGAGGCTTGAAATGTTCTCCAAGGTGTAGAAAAGGATGATATGCCTGGAAACTGGAGAAGACTGGGCAATAGATCACAATTTGGGTTTTGCAGCTTCTTCCCAAAAAGAAAATAAACATGGTAGAATTGCTTCTCTCTGAAAGGGCATCTGGGTTTCATAAAGAGACCAGAAACAGGCAACCAAAGACCCAGAACGACCCCAAATCAGGATCTGTCTCTGCCATCTGGCCCTACCTCCATCCTCCTCCATCTCTCACCCAGGCTCACAACACGAGGAAGCCCTCTTGCCTTTTGGAATAAGGACAGCCTTCTCCCCATACTGGTCTCTTGGCTCCTCCCACAGGTGGAGGGTGAATCTGATTGGTGGGTAGATAAGACTGTGGGTTTCATGCAGTGGGCGGGGCCAATATGCAAATGATCAAAAGAGTTAGGATGCTTTTGGCAGCAAGTAACAGAATATGCAGCTAAAAGTGGTTTATAGTCTCACAACTCAAAGTGGGGTCATGGACCAGCAACATCAGCATCAAGAGTTCATTAGAAATTCAGAATCTTATATTTTACCTTAGGTCTACAGAATAAGAATCTGCATTTTGCACAAGAACCCCAGGTGATTCACATCCACATTAAAGTTTCAGAAGCACCATCTTAAGTTAAAAAGGTATTTATTAACTCACTTAACAAGAAGCCCATAAAAGGCAACTCTAATTTGTTTATTCTCTAGCTCTAGGATATCAGACCTCTGTCTCTGCATCTCTGAGATTCTCTGGCCTTCACCTTGGGGTTTCCAGTGGCTCCCATGGCTCAAGCATCACCAGCCTTTGTCCACAACAGAGGAAGGGAAGGAGAGCTGGAGGATTTTTCTCCTGTGTGGCTTGGGAATTCTTTCCCAGAAGCCTCCAGTAGATGTCCCTTAAGTCCTTTTGGCTGGAACTGGATAACAAGCCTGTTTGCAAAACAATCACAAAGGGGAAAAGGATGACTGAGCTTTGATCTGCCTTGAACCATTGACCAATCATGTTTGTCCCTGACGGCTGAGGCAGGGCCACCTTTCCTCAGCACATTGTTTTTTACCAGAGGGGTGAACAAAAGCATGACTCTATTACCAAGGAAGAAAGGAGCGTGGCTGCTCAGTGTCAGCCCTGAACCTGGCTGTCCCTATGTGTCCTCTCTCTTGTGTGTGTGTGTGTGTGTGTGTGTGTATGTGTGTGTGTGTTGCTGCCATCAGTGCACAGCACACCACAGTTCTCCGTTCACTGGACTGTTTTTCTGCTTGGTTAACCCAGCTGTCCCCAGAGTCAGGGTCCAGGCACTAGAAGACCCAAGCCACAGACTCTCAACCAATGCTGAGTGCAAGCAACAGAAACCAACTCTAGATTCCTTGATTTAATTTTTTGAAGACATTTATTGGCAAGATATGAGGTAAGTCACAGAATTCTGGGAAAATTAAATGTGAGGAGCCAAATTCAGAGAGTTGGGGCATCAGGGCAGCTCCTGAGTCCCCTGTGCTGCCACACAGTGATTCCACTCCAACCTCTAGGGCCCTCCTGTCACTGCTTATGGTTCAGGTCCCCTGAGGAGGAGGGGATGCTCCTGTCCTGGCCACATGTTACCCACTGGACTGGGGGAGGGCGTCATAGTTTGACTGAAAGTCCCTCCTGACCACATGCACAGGGATGGAGACTTTCTCAGAGGAAGTCTGAGGATTTGCTCAGGCCTGAAGAGCAAACCCCACACACCCTCCACACATTTTTACTTGCACAAACACCCCTCCAGTCGCACCAGCCTGCTCACTGCCCCGCAAACGTCTTTCCCTCCCATCCTTGCTTGTGTTGGGACCCCTCCTGGAAGGCTTCCCTGTCCTGTCTGCTCTTCTAACTTTCACAGTCCTTCAAGACTCAGATTAAACCACCCTCCTCCCCTAATAAGCACCAGCCATTGCTGCTGCTGTCTCGAGGTTTCTGAACCTCAGCACTACTGACATTTTGGGCTGGGTGATCTCTGTTGTGGGACTGTCCTGCACATTGCAGGATGCTTAGCAGCATCTCTGGCTGCTACTCAGTAAATGCCAGTTACGCTCTTACCCAGTCGTGACAACCAAAATGGTGTCCAGACATTAGCAAGTGCACCCGGAGGGAAAAATTGCCCCTGGTTGAGAGCCACACCTTTTCTGAACCTGAGTCACTCATTTATTGCCATTGCTACTTCATTACATTGTAATGTTTACTTAACTTCTCACTGCTGCTTATTGCCTTTACAGACTGTAGCCAGCCAGAGAGCAGCCAGTTTTCCAACAACCCACAACCCTGCACTAACTTGCCTCTCACACTGTGCCTGGTTGCTCAGAGCAGAGGGAGCATGGCAGACAACATGCTTTGGGCTTGATGGTTTTAAAACCTCTGCTAGACTGGGAGGCTCACAGCTTGGTACCACGTCTGGATGCAATGCCATGTTCCTGAGGCAGGATGGTCTTTATGTACTTGATAAATTAAATAAGCAGAAGGCTGTTAGCCTAAGGTTATTCCCGTACTTTAACCTCCTAAGTAACAAATTACAACCTAACTTGGTAAGTAAACAAATGGAAACCTAACTTAGGAGTATGTTTTTTTTTTGTAACAAATAGCCAGATTTCAGACAATCAGAAACAGCGAAGTTTCAACGAATCATAGGCAGCCCACTCATCACACCATGCCCAAATAAGGCAGATGCCTAGTGGTAGCCAATCAGACGATTTCTCTACTTTGCTCTCACGTTCAACTTATAGAAGCTTACTGCCTGTATTACCAGGTGGCAGTCTCTGAACCTCTTTTGGTTCTGAGTGCTGCCCAACTCATGAATTGTTCTTTGCTCAAATAAACTGTTATATTTAATTTGTAATAAGTTGTTCTTTTATCATGCTGTAGACACTCTTGCTGACTACATTGTCTGTCAGTATTCTCCTTGGACCCAGTAGGAACCAACACTTGCTGTGGCTCTCCAATAGTGACAGCCACCTCCTCCCACCCTCTGAGCTCCAGGAATGGCTCACAGGAGCTCTCTACATGTACTTTCTCATTCACAATGAATCAGGAACTAGTGTCCAGTTTTTATAGATTGGGAAACTGAGGCACAGAGCATTTCAATGTCCTATGCACATTCAGAGTGAGTAGGGGTAGAGCTGGCTTTGTCCTGAGGGGTCTGAGTCCAGAGTCAGTGCACACAGCCATAATTTTCACAGGTCACCACAGTCCAGCATCTCTCTGAGCACCCACCTACTTTCTCCATGCAGCATGTAACTTGTAGGAAGTGAAGGCGTGTCCCAAACTTTGCCTGTGTCTGATGTTAACTCATTTCCTATTTAGCACAAAGCATTTACTAAATTAGAGTTACTGACTTAGTGGATGCACCACTTTACTCTGTCATCTCTTCAGCGATAAGATCTGCATTTTCTCACTACCTTATCTCAGAATCTAGCAGACTTCTTGATGCATGGCAGGAACTCATCATTATTTGCCTCATTTAATTGAATTGTATTACATTTCTTTTTACAATTCATCACACCTAACAGTGTTTTGCACAGAGTAGTCATTCAAAAAATACTTGCTGAATGACCATATAACTGATCAATTAGTCACTTTTCAATTGAACAGTTTCCGTTGTCCTTACAAGTGAATAAAGTAAAATGACTGCAAAAGTGCTTTTATTACTGCACATTGATTGCTCCAATTAAATGGTTCTCTAAGCTTCAGACAGCACAATGATTCAGCTCTTCTGATTTTCAGCTCAGGTCTTTTCAGTTTTGATACATGCAGGTTTGGAAATATGTGAAATATGTAATGTGGATGCCATAAAACCATAATACTGGTAGCCAATTTAAATATTTCCTAAGGAAATTTATATCCTTTAGAAATGAGAGAAAGTTCTGGATTGGGACTCAGCGGAGTGAGTTTTAGGAAATTTGTTTCTGGGAGATTGCTGAAAGCGGCAGGCTGAGAAGCCAATCCGGATGTGACATCCCTTGAGAGAAAAACTCAGTTTAATGAATGAAGCGAATTCTGGTAAAGTGCGTAGAGCCCATCAGAGGGGCTGCCTATTTTCTGACAATTGGCAATTCTATCTGTTAACTGTAAGTGTGTCATGGGACAAGGAGGAAGATTGCCTGCAGCCCTCCGAGAATAGGACAGTTATCCTCTTTAGTGCCACACAATCAAGCTTGTAAGCAACGCTTTAGAACTCATCAGTGGTGAGACCCTTGGGTATTTAACCATATCCTTCTGAAGGCTGTGACCCAGAAGTGTTGGGAAATATATCTTGGGGGCAGAGAGGAAAGGAAGCTGGAATGTGCTTTTACCCTGAGCCCATTCTCCAAAATAGGCTTTACAACAATCTTTGCATGTGTGATGGGGTGTGTGTACACATGTGCATGTGTTCTGGTGGTGTGTGTGCCATGGTGTGTGCATGAGTGCACATGTGCTGGTATGCATGTGTACATGGACAGATGTGCTGAAGTGTGTGTGTACATGTGCATTTATGTACTGGGGTATGTGCTGGGGTATGGGTATACTAGGATGTATGTGTACACATGGGAAGGTGTGTTGGGGTGTGTGTGCACGTGGGTCAGGTGTGCTTGGATGTATGCATATGTACTGGGGTATTTGTGTATACCCACATATGTGTATACCCACATGCATGTGTGTGCATGTGGGCATGTGTATTGAGATGTGGGCAGGTGTGCTGGGGTGTTTGTGTGTACTGAGGTGTGTTTGTCTGTGTGTTTACACACACGTGTGCATTTTGCCTCCTCTATTAGCGTGAAAGCCCTAGAGGCCAGCTCTCTGCATCCATTTCCTCTGTGAATCCTGCAGCCCCCACCTCTAGGATTTAGAAGTGTTTGGTGAACCCTAGAGTGTGGGAAGATGAAATGGAGGCAGAGTCAATGACTTTTTCCAGTCCGTATCATCAAAAATGGCTGAGAAAAAAGAAAGAAATATTTCATCATGAAAACATTTAGCAATCTTAAGATGCGTCCACAAAAGGATCACATTCCTCTCACTACTGTGATTGGTTCAGAGGTGATCATGTAACCCAGGGTTAAGCCAGTGAGCATTTGGTATCTCCTTGACCACTGTAATTGGTTCAGAGCTGGGCACGTGACCCACAGTCATCCATTTAGAGTGGACAGGACTTTTAATAGATGGAGTTTTTGGAATAGAAACCTCCTCTGGCCAGGCACGGTGGCTCACACCTGTAATCCCAGTACTTTGGATGGTCAAAGCGAGAGGATTGCTTGAGGCCAGGAGTTTGAAACCAGCCTGGGCAACATAGAGAGACCCCATTCCTAAAAAAATAAAATAAACATTTAAAAGTTAGCCAGGCACAGTGGCATGCATCTGTAGTCCCAGTTTCTTGGGAGGCTGAGGTGGGAGGATTGCTTGAGCCCAGGAGTTTGAGGCTGCAGTGAGAGATGATTGTGCCACTGCACTCCAGCCTGGGTGACACAGTAAGACTACATCTCTAAAAATAAATAAATAAATAAAATGAAATACAAATTGACCAAAAAAATAACTTTTTTCCCACCTGGAGAATGGGGAGTGCAGACTGCAGTCTGGGGCAGTGACAGCCATTATGTGACCAGGAGGAAAGCCAGTGGGAATGGAGGCTTCAGAGTTGAGGACAAAGCAAAAGCAAAACCACCAGAAAAAATTGAGCCCAAGGCCATGGAGCCTGCCTGAGCTTCCTCCAACTCGATTTTAGCATCCAATACATTCCCTTTAATGTTTTGTTCAGTTTGACTTTTTTGTTACTATTTGCAACCCCATACTTACTGGGGTGTTCAAGAAAAGAGACGTTGAGAAGGCTCCAGGGATGCTGAAAAAGGGATTTCTGTCGTGGGTTGAAGACTAGACTAAAAGCTTGGTAAGGTTTCTTCCAACTCAATGACATGACAAAAGCTACTTGACCACTGGAAAATGTGTGTGTGCGCGCATCTGAGTATGTATTTTCCAGCTTACATGGGCCATTTTGGTATACCTAGAAGGGATATTTAATTATATATTTACATGCATATGGAAGGGGAATATTAAAAGAGGCAAAATACAGAGAATTAAAGGAATAAAAGGAATATGGTTTTCAAACCTCAGCCAAGCTGGTGGGAAGAACAGTTTAGATGTACTTTGTGAGCTGAAGGTTCCATGGACCCAAATGGGGCCTGAGCACTTCCAGGGAGAATGCTTGGCTTCTTGTTGCAGGATGAGGTACCCATGGTCTATGGGGGAAGCTCCTGGACTCCTGTTGACCAGAGAAACAACTTGGTCAATGAGTAAGCAGAGCAAATGCTCCAATATGTTTGCCTCACTGTATTTAGGCTTGACCTTGAAGAGGGCAGGGTGGAATACATTATCATAAGCACATCCCTAAGATCAGAGGGGTGCCCTGTTTTCCCTGCTTACTCCATTTTGTTGAGTCATCACCATGGCTACCACAGGGACCAGGGGCCTGGCCTGGCTGGCAAGTGTTTGCAGCAGCACCTCCTGCTGGTGATTCTGGAGCATGCCAGGTCCATGCAGCCTTGCCTGCAGTCACTGCAACTTACCCTAGAGCATAACTCTACCGAGCAGCAGGTCTAAATTATCTGAGCTAGAGGCCTCGATGTTGGCATAAATTGACAACATAGGACTTGCTAGGAAGCATTCTTTTGTTTAATCATAATTACTGTTCCGTCCAGTTCCTCTGTTCTGGCTTCATGGAGCTTAACGATTTGCTCCTTGTATCTGCTATAAGCAGAGACAATGCCTCTACCCATGCCATCAACTAATTGTTGCTAAGTAACCTCTCCTCTCCCAGCCCAGATATAGGAACACCCCATGGCTAGACTTTAGCTGTGGAATAGGAGTAAAATGTAACTGCTTTCATATATATGAATCAATATGACATCATCAGGCCATTGCCTACGGTCCCTAAGTCTGAACACAGCCAGAGCATGTCTCTGGGTTTGTAAACACACCGAAACCCAGGAACTCCTGTGAAGCATTTGCAGTTCCAAACCCAGGAGCCACACAGCCACATCCCTGGCTGGAAAGAAATGCTTCTTCCAGAGCAACCTGCAGGAAATCTGTATTACATCCACCTGGGGCTGCGGGCATACATCAAAAATGTTTAAAGTCCTTGTGGGAACCCCTAGGAGAGAGGCCGTTTCTAAGCAAACTGGTTAGTAAATATAGTACACAAGCAGAAAAACACACAGCTCATAAGTGTAAAACTCAATGAATTTTCCCAAATGGAACACATTCATGAAAGGGCGTCCAAATCTAGAAAGAGAACAGAATCAGCACCCAGAATCTTCCCTCTCCCTTCTTGTCACTCCCTGCCCTTGCAAGGATAATCACCATCTTGACTTGCATCCTTGGTAATTAGCATTGCCTATTTTTAGACTCTGTACAAACGGAATCACAGTTCATACTCTTTTGTGTTTCTTTTTCTCATCAGCATTGTGTTTGTTACCCATGCTTTGTGCGCTGTTGTGGTTAGTTCATTCCATTGTTTTGTACTGGTCTATTATGGGGAAAAATCACAATTTAATTATCTTTCTATTGATGATCACCATAGAATCCTGGAGTGCTTTTAAAGGAAAAAGACCAATAAACAAACTACAAGACTGTAGTTTTACCCACAATCAAAATAAGCAATGCTTTTAATGTAAGCAGGTCACTCCTACTTCCTGTCACTGATTGTGAGTCCATTTTTCAGCAGACACAGCTTTTATGGAGACCTTCAGAAATTGCAGACTAGCTCTGTTCCACTGGTTAAGACCCTGCTCGTCTCTGGCCTCTTTTTCCTCTAAAATGATGGGCTCAGAACTGGACACCTTTAAGTCCCCTCTGATTCTAGCATTTGAGTAATCTATAATTCTGAAAAGAGAAAGAAATTGCTTATGAGAAAGAGAATATGGCTTAAGTCACAGATCACAAACTGGCAGTGCTTGGGGCAGATCTGGCCTGTGTGCACAAGTTTTCTTTGGCACACCCAAGTGTTTTTTCATTTTTTAGAAATAAGATGCAACATGTATTTAAAGTAAATGATCTGGATTTCAGTGGAAATAGCAGAATAAGGACCTGAAAATCTTCTCCATCAATTCAATGAGCAAACTGGCAAAATTTTCTGAATTGTTTTTAATAACTCTAGGAAGTTAACCAGAGGTTTGTAGCCACCCAGGGATGTTTATTTAACAAAAATGGTTGACTCTTGGTAAGATCCGCAACATTTATAGATTTTAAACTATCCAATTATCACCTGTCTTGTCCCAGCTTTAACCAACAGCTCACGATTTTGGTGAGAACCAGCACCCAGGCAACCACTAGAGAGATCAGAACAGGGTTGGAGTTCCTTCTGAGCCCCATTCCCTGCCTGGTGGTTCCCTGGAAAAAACCCATTCTCAAGACTGTCTTTACTGGACTTGATTGTTAACCAACATAAACAGCCTTTTCCCCCAGCAACATTTGCCAAAACAATCAGAGGCAATTATTTAGCATCTCAGCTGCCTACGGTGGTAGTAATAGTTGGGGTAAACAACAGACTAACCAAAAAGCATAAATGTGAAATCTGGGGAGTTAGATGCCCACAGGGGGATCTTAATCTAGAAGAGCACATACATGTGCAGGGCTGTGTGCATGCTCAGGAAAGAACCGAGAGAGTCCTAAGTGCTCACCTCTGGCTGGCCTTAAAGCTGTTCTCAAGCAAGAAGCACTGGCTATGCCAGAGTTGTCAACTGCCTGAATGTGAAGATATACCCCAACAGATACAGAGGCCCTCAGCAGAGACTGGGAAACATTGGTTCCAGGCAGTTAAGGAAACCTTTCTTCAATCATGAACTGACCCCTAAGCTAACCATGCAGAGACTTCAGTTTCCATACATGGCAAGGAGTATAGACTTTACAGAACTGGTTCAGAAAAGCCACTAAACAAACATCATGAACAAGAAAAAGCAAAAAGCAACAAATCCTGGGGGAGGAAAAGAACCCGATTTCAAGAGTTTCCAAAAAATATTACTTAAACCGTCTATTTTCAACAAAAAATTATGAGCTATGCCATAAAAAAAGAAAGTATATACCACACACAAGAAACAAAAGCAGCCAATAGAAACTGTCTTTGAGGACATTCATACATTGGACTTGACAAAGACTTAAGCCGATCATTTTAAATTTGTTCAAATAATTAAAGAAAACCATGTTTAAAGTACTAAAGGAAGTAGGTAGATGATATTTTCTATTCGGAATAGCAATTAAGATACAGAACTTATTCTTAAAATGTAAAAAAGAACTAGTTAGAGGTTCTGGAGTTGAAAAGTACAATAAGAGAAATAAAAATTTACTAGAAGGGGCTCAAGAGTATATTTGAGCAGGCGGTGGAAAGAATCAAGAAACTTGAAGATGGGTCAATTCAGATGATGCAGTCTGAGGAACAGAAAGAGAAAAGAATGAAGAGGTATGAACCATCAAGTATACCAACATACACATAATAGGTCCTAGGATGAACAGAGGGACAGAAAGGGAAGGAAAGAATAACTGAGAGATACTAGCCAAAAAATTCCCAGGTTTGATAAAAACCAGCGAGGAAACTCAATGACCTCCAAGTAGAATAAACTCAAAGACATCTACACTAGTCACATCATGATCAAATTGTCAGAAGACAAAGGTAAAAGAAAATCTTCAAAGCAGCAAAGGATTTGAAACTACATTTCTGAAATGAAAAGATAAACAAATGGAGACTAAGCACAGAAAAGATGCTCAGTGTCATTTGTCATTAGAGAAGTGCAAGTCAAAGCAATGAAATCTACTTCACATGCACTAGTATGGCTGTAATAGGAAAGATGGACACTGACAAGTATTGGAAAGAATGTGGAAAAATGAAACCCTCATGTATTGCCTATGAACATGTAAAATGGTACAGTTACTCTGGAAAATAGTTTAGCAGTTCCTCCAATGTTAAATATAGATGTATCATATGATCCAGCAACATATGCCATTCCCAGACATATACGTAAAAGAATTGAAAACATATGTCTACACAAAAGCTTGTATATAAATGTTTATAACAAAATTGTTCATAATAACCAATAAGTGGCAACAATACATATGTCCATCATTTTATGAATAAGTCATAACAGATAGATAATAGATTTAAATATAGATAGGTAATAGATAATAGATTTAAATGTGGTATACCTATTCAATAGCATTATACAGCCATAAAAAGGAATATAGTACCGATGCATGCCACAACATAGATTAACCTTGAAAACATTAAGCTAAGTGAAAGAAGCCAGTCACAAAAGACCACACATTGAGCAATTTCATTTATGTGATACATCCAAAATAGGCAAATTCATGCATACAGACAGTAGATTCGTGGTTGCTGGGGCTTGGAGGTGGGGAGAGGAATGGGAAATGATTCTTAATGAATGTGGGGCTTCTTTTGAGGGTGATTAAAATGCTCTAGAATTGAAGCCAGGTATAGTGGTCTGTGCCTGTAATCCCAGCTACTCAGAAGACTGAGGTAGGAGAATCCTTTGGGCTCAGGAGTTCCAGATCAGCCTGGGCGACATAGTGAGGCTCCACTTCTAAATAAATAAAAATCAATAAAATGTTCTAGAATTAGATAGTGGTGATGGCTATGCAACTTTGTGAATATACTAAGAACTATTCAACTGTATATTTCAAAATGGTGAATTTCAGGGTATATGGATTATATAACAATAAAAATTACCTAAGAATACAATTAAATGATGCACAACAAAGAGAGATATATTAAATTAAATTAAATAAGCAAAGAGAGAAAAAAAGGTCCAGATTTGAGGCCGTTATTGAAAACCTATACAATTGTAAAACGTAGGCCCATATTTTCCCACAGTAACAGTGGCTGAAGCTGAGGGGTTGGTGCTCCTTCAGAGGGGGCTTGGGCTCCCCAGTTTGCCTCATGCCACACCCCTCAGTGTAGTCACCTGGCTTCATTTGTTTATGTTGTCATCTAGTTCCTGAGGGACACACAATATGGCACTTACAGGGAAAAATCCCTGGGGCCACCATGTTGGACAGCCCAGTGGCACCACTAATATTGTGTTTCCTGGCAGCAGTGCCCAAAGGACTTTACCAAAGAAGTGGCCCTGCTGAATTACCCTTACTTGTCTCACTCGAAGAAGCTCCTATCAATGTAGAGTGTTATACTAGGATTTCTGAAACCCCACCCAGGCAGTATAGCCTAGTGGTTCCATGTGGGAGTGCAGGCTCCAGACCCCTGAGGTTGGAGTCATCATCACTGCAATGTCTGGATTTGGACACTTGGATAAGTTACTTGATCTTTCTGTGCTTGGTTTTATCCTCATAAATGCAAATGATAACAAGACTGTCTCCCTTGGAGGCGTTTGGTGTGAATTTAATGAATTGATATAGGCAAAGTGCTTAATCTGCGCCTGGCATAATAACTAAATGGTGGATCTTGTTATTATTGCCTGTGTAGGAAGTAGAAGAGTTTCTCTTCAAAGTTTCCTTTCTTGTTAGAGAAGAAGAATAATAATAAATGTTAGAAATAATTGTCTCTTTTAAGGACTAACTTTCTTCAAAGGCTTCTTGCTTTTCACTAGTGACTCTGTTAAGCCCTATCCTATGTAGCTGTTAGACATGCCATGCTTACAGGCACGTAGCACATTCTGTGTCCTTGTACTTTAACCAAGATATCTGTGCTGGACATGCTCACAGGTATGTCCCAGCTCCCAGCCTGTACTCCTTCCTTATTTGGACTTCCTCTTTGCCTTTACCTATTCAAGAAAGTTTTAAGTTATTAGCCGGTCGAGTTCAGTTTTAGATTGTGAGGTCTGGCTCCAGCCAATGGAGATTAGACATAGCAGTAAGGACAACTCCAAATACGTAAGGGATAAATATGTCTGCTTTTCATTTGTTTGTTGTATGCTTGTAGCAACATGGCTAACAGGAGCACTCTTTCTGCAGAATGTAAAATTGCCTTGCTGAGAGATCCTTTGTCTCAGTGCTGATTTTTCTTTGCAGCACTGAGCATCTGTTTCCAACACCTGGAAGGCAGCACACATGAATGAGATGTGGTGAAAGCTACTGTGGGCTGTTGAGAAATGCAGGAAGCAGTCCTGGTTCTGCCCCTCACTCCCTGAAGCACCCTGGACAAGCACCTTGGTAGGAACCCCTTTCCTGTCCCTTTTCTTCCCTGTGAATTGAAAGGACAGGTCACTGGTTGACCTCTGTTTGAGGTTCCTTTCAGCCCAGATAGTCTAGGACTCTGTCATTACCATTGTATTGTTCACTAGTTGAACAGAAAACTAATCACATTAATCGGGAATGCTTTCAGCTTCCAGGAATAGAAAGCCCAGCTATAGAAACTTAATTACATAACTGTCTCTTTTCCTCAAATCATGAGAAATCTGGAGTAGGAAATTGCTGGTGATGGTTCAGCATCTCAGAGATAGCATCACCGAGGCTTGCATAGGTCTCTCGGCCTTTCCCTCATGGCTGCAAGCCAGCTGCTGCTGCTCCATCTATCACATCTATCATACCCATCACATCAACTGCAGGAAGATGGGGAAGAGAGGGAAAGACAATGACTAAATCAGGAAAGCAAAACTGTTTCAGGAACCCCACAACAGACTTCTATTTCATTGTCTAGGACTCAGTTACCTGCAATGTCTAGCTGAAAGGCAGCTAAGGAGAGAGGGTTAAGAACAGATCATAGGTGAGCTAAGCAACAGTATTGCTTATACCAGCTGTGTGATAACTACCCATGAACAAATCAACGGCCTGAGATGAGATATATGGTAACGTGGACCAAGAGTCTACAGACCTGCTCCTGGAATAGTTCTGCCAATAACCTCTGCTCTCTGGATGGGGTGATGGGATGGTGGAGAAATCAGTCTCACCCACATCTGATGAACTGAGGGGTTTCCCAAAGGAAAGCCCAGCCATTTTAGCAGAAGGCAGGAGCTTGATGGGTAAAACCAGCACATGGCCATCACACTGTCATAAAGGGGTAAGCCAAGGGTTGTAGGGGCTCCAGGGGAAAATGTAAATAACTTTTCCTTGAAGAGTCAGGAATGAAATCACTTTTGAGCTGGGTCTTGGAGCCTGAGTACTAGTTCTCTAGGAGAATGGGCACTTGAAGTCCCAAGGTAGGAGTTCCTCAGATGAAATAGTAAGTGTCCCACGATAAAGCCTTAGCTAATGAGACTTCGAGGGCTGGCCCCTCCCACTTCTAGTTCCTTATGCTTTTCCAGACTCGGAGGAAATGCTGCAGGAGAGGTTTCTGGCAGAGGACCACCCCGGCACATGTCAGGGATTCCCTGTTACCTTTGAGGTCTCAACTCCAAGGGATCCTTGGGGGCCCACACTCAGGCAGCTCCGGGAGTGCTGGAAATTAATACCCCATGATGCAGACATTGACCAATGCGGCATGGGATCTGGTGAGCAAATCCCTCTCCCTCTTTCCCAGGTAGATGAACATACAGCAGCTCCTGTTCCATCTCAGAGCGTTCTGCAAGACCATGCAGGGAGGCTGTCGCCTGTCTGTGCCCAGCTTGGTAGAAGCTTCCTTGTATTCTCTTTTCTGCCTCTGTCTGCTTTTTCCTCACTCCTGCAGCCTGGGATTGCACTTTTCCAGCAAGCTTTAGCACACACACTTTTGCCTCATCTTTGTTGTCTGGGGAACACAGGCAACTATTATCGTCGTTGTTATCACAAAATTCAGTCCAAGCTGAAGTTGGATGATCCAAAGGACTTTATCCCTGAAATTTGATAAACAGCCATGGTTTATAGGAAACAGCACTGAACTAAGATTCAGAAGACACAAGGGGTCCCAGTTTCTTCACTTAGTGGTTGCCTGTTTTTAAGAAGGAATGAAAGTGAACTCACCACTCGGCTCCGAGCCCATAGTGGCAGCCAGGGACCTGGGAGCTCAGCACTTTGCATCTTCATGACTTCCCCTGCAGACCTCACTGCCCTGACCTCATGATTTCTTCCCCCAGTCTCCGATGCAGTCAAGGCCATGGGTGTTAATCTGCCCATTTGACTGATCAGGAGGCTGAGGCCTGGGGAAAGGGAAAGGCTGGAGCCCACCAGGGCAGAGCGAGTGTGGGCCGAGCTGAGGTGCTGTGCTGGAGCCCCTGTCTCCAAGGCCACGGCCACGGCAGGCCATGGGGCATCTGCCATTGGGGCAGCTATGACCTCACAGCCCTCATGCCCACTTGGTTCCTGGGCCAGTCCTAGTCAATGTCTGCCAGGAGGGCCCCGAAAGGCCCTCACTCCAGCAGATGTTTGGGAAGTCAATTTCCATTAGCGGACAGAGGCCTCACTGATCTCCTAAGTGCATTCCAAGGCCCTAGGAAGCTGGAGGAGGAATCACCACCACCGCCTCTAGGACTTCAGTGCAGGTGCGATTCTGAGCAGGCTGGGCTGGCCGTGGATGCCTACACATTTCCTCTCTGCCGTGGCCGCCTCGGGCACGACCTACTTCAGAAAGGCAGCATCTCTCCCTTTCTGGGGCATGGACCCGATGGAAATACCCACAGGTGGTGGCATTTGCCCCATGCCCTCGATGTGTGAAGTCGCTTCTGATTTCACAGGAGTTGCTGGTGACATCAGGCTCTGATTGCGGTTGCCTCAGTGAGGGGAAGACGCTGCCTTCTGTCCTTCCCTGGGCTGCCTTTGATGATGACTTCCACCACAATTGGAAGGAAACAGCCACAGACTGCAGGGGCTAAGCTGACTCAGTCACTCAGTCAAATGTTTGTGAACCTGTGAGCCGCTGGGGGAGCCCGGAGAATGTGGCCCCCAGTAACTTCCCCAGGATCTCGAGATCCAACTGAGGAGACCAAAGGATAAAATAACTCCTTAATTCACTCTACAGACATTTGCTGAGACTTCCTCCCACCGCCCTGTGTCAAGCACTGTCCTGGGCAGTGGGCCAGGGGGTCACCGTCCTTTGCTCATGGAAATGAGAAAACACCCAGCAGTGACACCACAGGGCTTGTCTGTGTGTTTGGGCAGCTCAGGTGTTATGGGAGCAGGTAGGAGCAGCAAACCCGGGACAGGCTTCCAGGAGGGCGTGGGGCTGCAATGATGAAGACTGAGGCAGATGAAGGGAGCCAGGAAAAGAGTTCCAGGCAGGGGAACAGCATGTGCAAAGGTCTGGAGGCAAGATCGTGCAGCAAAGTGAAGAACCTGAATGAAGTTCAGCGGGGTTTAAGCAGAGTGTTGGGGTGAGGATGACGAGCGAAGCAGGACAGGGTTGGGGCTAGAGGTGCAGACAGTGCAGTGCCTTCCCAGCCATGTTGTGGCAAGGGGGCAGGGGTGTCTTTAAATGCAATAGGAGACCTCAGTGAGGTTATCAGGGATGTGACATGACCAAAAGGTCCCTCTGTCAATGGCATGGGGGAGGAGGAGGAGGGGCTCATCCCCTCCTTGGCCCAAGTTACCATCTTGGTCCCAGTTACCATCAATCTCATCTCAGGTTGTTGATTTGTTTATGGGTAGTTATCACATAGTTGGTGTAAGCAATACTGTTGCTTAACTTACCTATCATCTGTTCTTAACCCTCTCTCCCTGGTTACCTTCCAGCTAGGCATTGCAGGTAACAGAAACCCTCTCTCCCTAGTTACCTTAGAGATAGGCATTGCAGGTAACACCTAGCCGAGGGTCAGGGTGGTCTGTGAGGTGGATGAGGCCATCATGTGGGTGAGAGAGGACAGTCATCTGAGCTAGCAGGGTGACGGCAGAGGGGGAAAGAACGGAACAGAGCCAAGAAACATTTAGTAGCTGACTCAGTAGGACTTGGGTTTGAGGTAAGAGGGAGGGGAAGGAGACAGAGACGGCAGAGCTGCTCAGGGTTCTGCATAGGTCTGGAAGGATGGGGTCACCAGTCACTGAGGCAGTGAACCCCAAAGAGCCTACATTTGGGGGTGAATTTATTGGGCTGATTTGAAGGTGCCGTGGGGCACCCATGTAGACCTGCAGGTCTGAAGCCAGGAGAGCGGTTGGCTGATGTGGCTAAGGAGTCCCCTGTGTGTCTGTGGTCCAGGGTGGCTGAGACCCCCAGGAGGGGAACACAGTGAATGAGAAGGCAGACTCCACGGAACCTGAGGGAGCCCTGCATTGAGGACCCCTGCAGGAGGGTGAGATGACAGAAGTTGCTGAGAAGGCCTGGCCAGGTGTAGAGAGGAAGGAGGGGAGACCAGGAGGAAAGAGGCCCCAGGGCCACCCTCTGCAGACACCCAGGAGGGATTGGTGGGTCCTTGGGGGGAGCATAGGGAGCTCCACAGGAGAGGCCCCAGGGAGCAGGGCTGGGAAGCCCAGTGGGAGGGCCGGGGTGAGTCGCGGTGAGGCAGGGGTGTGGACACTCACCAGGAGACAAGGAATTTCCTTAAAGGCAGGGAGGAGGGCTGCAGGGGACTTGAGGAAAATGTATATGCAGCCATCCCTCGATATCTACAGGGAACCGTGTCCAGGACCTCCTGCAAATTCCAAAATTCACAGATGTTCAAGCCCCTGATACAAAATGGCCTAGTATTTGCATATAACCTACGCACATCCTCCCATGTACTTTAAATCATCTCTAGATTACATATAACTCCTAACACGATGTAAATGCTCTGTAAATAGTTGTGATACTGCATTGCTTAGGGAATCATGACAAGGAAAACAGTCTGTGTATGTTCAGTACAGACGCACATTTTTTTAAAAAATATTTTTGATCAGCAGTTGGTTGAATCCATGCATGTGGAACCCACCCACAGATCCAGAGGGCAGATTGACTACAGAAGGGTAGAAACCTGCACAGTGTCCACAGTCTACAGAGAGGCCTGGGCTGCAGGAGGTAAGCTGGGCAGGGCGTCCCAGGCACGAGGACATCTCCAGAGCTTGGGTGTACTGATCCTGTCCTGTGCAGGCCCAGACCTGAACACTGTACCCGCAGCATCTCACTGAAGCCCCCTCCTACCCCACGAGGCAGGTCCATCATGCCACCAATTGTACAAGGGAGGAGACTGAGGCCAGAGAAGGCAAATAACCTCCCCACAGTCACACAGCTTGGAAGGGGCTGAGCCAGGGTTCCAGGGAGAGCCTGCACCCTTCCCTGCTGCTGTGTAGCCTGGCTCAGCTGCAGGAGCCAAGCCCCAGGGCAGGTTGTGGTTTGGGGTACCCCGTGGCGTTGTGTGCGCAGGGCCAGTGAGGCGCAGGACTGGGGATCGGGGTGGGCATGTGTGGCCTTGCTGGTTTCCGTGGCAGGAAGAGTCGCGGCACCAAGGGCTGCAGACTCAGGCTCCTCTCTGCTGAACCCCCTTAGGGTCAGCGACTGGGTTCCTGATTGTTTCCTGGGCTCTGCCTGGTCTAGCAGATTCTTTCGGACCCAGTCCTGGTGGGAAATAGGCACGCACAGCAGAGGTTTGGTGCAGAATTAAGGGAACAGGAAGTACCTGGGGACCAGCAAGAGAGGGAGCTGCCCGGAGCCCAGGGCTGGAGGAGTGGGTGGAGGAGAGTGCATGGGTAACCCAGGGAGATGCATTCGGGGAAGAGGCTGCCCACAGGGCTGCAGTCACACCACCCGGATAGTAGGGAAGAGGCACCCCAACATTTCCCTTCCTGTCCTTAAGCTCCCTTTGGCTGAACCCAACTGTATGCTAGAGGGCAGGGAGCCCAGGAGATGTGGTTCTCAGGGGCCAGTCCCAGGACAGGGAGCCCTGGGCAGAGAAGGGATCAAGGTGTTGGGGAGGGAGAAGGGGAACGACCAGCTGGGCCATCTGCACCTTCTCCCCACACTTGTGCCCCAGGCTGCAGGCACAGAGGAGAACAACCCTCTCCTTTGGGAGCACTAGGAGTGAGTACCAGCCAGGGGAGGAGAGGGGGCTTTGGAGCTCTGGGAAAGCAGGCAGGGAGGAGGAGTTTTAAGGGAAGCAGGAGCTTGTGAGCAGGGAACTGGTGAGAGGGAAGCAGTGACTGAGGAGCACTGAGTGGGCTCTGTGCTCAGCGTGAACTGAACGTGGGTTATTTTCATAGTCTAATTGTGATGTATTAATTTTTTGGGTCAGCGTACACCCTCTTGTTGCCAAGGTCTATACAGTACCAACTGCCTGGCCCATCTGCATCACCTGCTCAGTAGCTACCATGGCCTGGATTCTCCTTTGTGGGGCTTCTAAATTCTGCTCAGATTAACGCAGTGTGGAGACCTACGAGCCTTTGTGTGTGTGGTGGGGGCCTGGGGGAAGTCCAGATATTACTATCGAAGGATGATTCCACTTTTCCCTTTGAGTTTACCAATCATTTTAGACTGTTAGGGACTGGGAATTCTCCAGCAGCTCCACCTGATCAGGTACAAATGGAGGACTGATCTTAGCTTCACATTCCGGTCACTCTCGGCTGTGACACGAAGCATGAGTCATATTTCATTCATGGGCCTCCTGCCCGACAACAGTGTCAGCGTCTGAGAAAATACAGCTCATGTGAAAGGGATGGTTACAATTCCTCACAAGATGAAGATGTCCCTTCTTTGTAACCCTCCCAGCCCAAAGTGAGATCTGTCTTTGCAGGCTTCCCAGCGCCATTAGGTTGTCAACCAGAATTGACTGAGGACTTCTTACCCTCCAGCTCCAGATGTGGTAGATGATGCCAGGACAGAAAATCTGAGACTCGGAATTCTAACACCTGCAGGAGAAGCAAGAATAGTTAATTAAAACACACACTTTTCAGAAGATGCGGTATAACCACCACAACATACATCATTTATAATAGAAGACTTTTCTGGAGATGGAGACTCAGGGAACTGGAATTTTTAACATGTTCTTCTGGCATCGTGACATCACACATGCATCCTTCTTGTACCTTTTAAAATTTTGTTTCTATCTAAATCTTGAAGGTTCCCTGAAGAGAGACACTTCTCTTTGCATTTCTTTCATAACCCCTAAAATGTTCCCATGACATTTATTCCTTTTTTTTTAGAAATTTTTTAAATTTAATTTTTAAAATTTTTATTTCAATAGTTTTTGGGGTACAGGTGGTTTTAGGTTACATGAATTAGTTCTTTAGTGGTGATTTCTGAGATTTTGACGCACCCACCAGTCGCCCAAGCAGTGTATACTGTACCTAGTATGTATTTTTTTTTTTTTTGAGATGGAGTCTTGCTCTGTTGCCCAGGGTGGGCTGGAGTACAGTGGTGCGATCTCGGCTCACTGCAACCTCTGCCTGCCAGGTTCAAGCAATTCTCCTGCCTCAGCCTCCCTAGTAGCTGGGACTACAGGTGCATGCTACCATACCTGATTAATTTTTTGTATTTTTAGTAGAGATGGGGTTTCCCCATGTTGGCTAGGCTGGTCTCGAACTCCTGACCTCAAGATCCTCCTGCCTCAGCCTTCCAAAGTGGTGAGATTCCAGGCGTGAGCCACCCCACCTGGTTGGTATGTAGTCTTTTATCTCTCAGCCCCCTCTCAACCTCCCCGCCTTGTCCCCAAAATATATTATATCACTTTTATGCCTTTGTGTCCTCACAGTGTAGCTCCCACTTATAAGCGAGAACATAATGATATTTGGTTTTCCATTCCTTCTCTTAGAATAATGGCCTCCAGCTCCATCCGAGTTGCTGCGGAAGACATATTTTTTTCCTTTTTACGGCTGAGTAGTAGTCATGGTGTATATATACCACATTTTCTTTTTTAAAAAAGACGAAATCCATACTTTATTTTTTTCCAACTTTTATTTTAAGTTCATGGGTACATGTGCAGGATGTGCAGGTTTGTTACATAGGTAAACATGTGCCATGGTGGTTTGCTGCACAGATCATCCCTAGGTATGAATCCCAACATCCCTTAGGTATTCCTCCTGATACACTCCCTCCTCCCACTCCCCACTGACAGGCCCCAGTGTGTGTTGTTCCCTCACATGTGTTCATGTGATCTCATCATTCAGCTCCCACTTACAAGTGAGAACATGCAGTATTTGGTGTTCTGTTCCTGCATTAGTTTGTTGACAATAATGGCTTCCAGCACCATCCATGTCCCTGCAAAAGACATGATCTCATTCTTTTTTATGGTTGCATAGTATTCCATGGTATACCACATTTTCTTTGTCCACTTGTTGGCTGATGGGCATTTAGGTTGGTTCCATATCTTTGCAACTGCAAATTGTGCTGCTGTAAACATGCGTGTGCATGTGTCTTTTTCATATAAAGGCTGCTTTTCCTTTGGGTAGATACCCAGCAATGGGATTGTTGGATCAAATGGTCGTCCTACTTTTAGTTCTTTAAGGAATTTCCATACTGTTTTCCACAGTGGCTGTACCGATTTCCATTCTTACCAGCAATGTAAAAGTGTTCCCTTTTCACCACATCCATGCCAACATTTATTGTTTTCTGATTTTTTAATTATGGTCATTTTTGCAGGAGTAAGGAAGCATCTCTCTGTGGTTTTAATTTGCATTTTCCTGATGATTAGAAATGTTGGCTTTTTTCATATGTTTGTTGGCCATTTGTATACCTTCTTTTAAGAAATGTCTATTCATGTCTTTTGCCCACTTTTGATGGGATTGTTTTTTTCTTGCTGATTTGTTTGAGCTTCTTGCAGATTCTGGATATTAGTCCTTTGCATGTCACTTATTTCTTGACTTGTCTAGATTTTGACAGGTGGTCAGAAAGACTCCATTTTTCTTCCTTCTGAAGGAAGATCCTTCTTGGATAGCATCAGAGATGCATTTGTTTGTTGTTTTGGTCTCTTCAGGGATATGCTGAGTGTTGCTTTTCTGCTAGTTACAGACCCCATATCTCTGCCCACATGTATGCCATTCCCATTCCAGTGACTCAGCAGTAAAGAAGTCACCCATCTCAGGTTTAAAATTAACTGCAAAATGCAAAAGAGACAATTCCGCCTGGGGGGAGGTAAGCTGTAAGCACATTTTGCCACATAAAAAACATTCTGGGATGGAAATCTGGAAAACTGGAAAGTGGAGGAGGCAAGAGCTGCCAATTTAGGGGCAGAAGATGTTATGTAGCTTAAAACTCTTTAGGAATATATTATCAAAAGATCTTTTCCCTGTGATGTTATTTTGGGAATCTCTTTTATACCGGCTGATGGGCTTCCATTTAGCATTTCACTGACTTGAAAAATCACAGTGCTCAAATTATAGCCTTTTACAAAAAAGGGAGCAGGTCTGTGAATGGTAGCTAATCAATACATTCATTTCCAGACCTGTCTCCATCTTGTCTCAGATGATCAGGGTGAAAATGTTCATGAGTTATTTATTTTGAAATCAAAGAGCAGGAAGATGAAAGGAGTGAGCTGGGAGCATGCTCTTCTCTTCTTCTTCGTGTTCTTCTTCCTGGGCCATCCACTGTTGGAGGAGGTTGTTGGACACTGCCTGGCTCAAAGGAGGTGGTGGTGAACTTGGCTGACATGCTTTGAGGTAGAAGCATTGAGAAAACCAGGAAGCCCTGTGCTTTCTGCCATTGATGGCGAGAGAAAACCATTCTCTCCAAGTGCCCCTGACCCAGTGCCTTTGTCTATCCATAGCATGAGATGCTTCTTAGGAGCCCATTTCCAATAAATGCAGACAAGGAAGGGCTCAGTTTTAAAACAGAGATATATTAGTTTTTGCCGTCATGATAATATGTAGCACACCCGTCCAAAATTCAAGGACCTACAACAACAAACGTTTATTTTTCATACTCAAGAGCCTATAAGGTTTGGCTGATCTTGGCTGGATGTCTTGGCTCAGGCTGCAGACCATTTGGGCTTGGCTACAGGCTGTTAAGATGATCTCAGTTCAGTTTTATGCCTCTCTTGTTCTGGGACCTTGCCTAGAAGAGGAACAATTGCTTGGAGAAATATTTACACATGCAATTTGTGTCAGATGTAGACACAAGGGCTTTTCCTTCCCTTTGCTCTGCACTTCTCCTTCCTGCTGTCATGAGAAGAAGGACATGCTAGCTTCCCTTCTGCCATGATTGGGCTTGGCCACAGGCTGTAAGATGGATTCTATGCAAAGTCTTCTCACATGGCTCAAAGCAAGTTACATGACCAAGCTCACAGTGTTTGAGGTGGGACGTCTACTCTGCCCATGTGGGAGGGCTGTGCAGAGGTGCATGACAAAAAATCTCAGTGTATAACCCTCTTAAAGAGGCCTATGGGATTAGTATCAATTACCAGATATGCCACAAAAATCTGCCCCCAGTGTATCTTCAACAAGGAACGCCTTTCCCAAAATAACTTCATAACTGATCCACTTCAATTGTTTCCAATTCATGGCATGAGAGGCTTTGAACTAAAGTAACAGAAATCTCCATGAGAACCACTCCTATTACACCCATTAAAGAGAACCCAACCTGGAAGTGACTGCCATATGGGTTTGTCAGGGCTCAGCTGGAAGTTGTTTCTGACTGATTAATTTTCTCCTCATCAAGATTTTTAAGTGATTACTCAAAATAGCTCAACAGAGTTAAAATTATAAACGGATTTCCTAAGGAGTCAAATTAATAAGTAAAAGGAATATTTTTGTATGCATTAGTATAAATTTATATGCATAATGTCCTTTATTTCAACCAATGTTTCCTAATGGGTAATACACATTCACTGCGACATGGAAAATAACCTTAGGCATTATTTGGCCAGTTTTATTGTTGTTGTTGTTTGTTTCTGAGATGGAGTTTCACTCTTGCTGCCCAAGCTGGAGTGCAATGGTATGATCTTGGCTCACTGCAACCTCTGCTTCCCAGGTTCAAGCAATTTTCCTGCCTTAGCCTCCTGAGTAGCTGGGATTACAGGCACCTGCCACCATGCCCAGCTAATTTTTGTATTTTTGGTAGAGAAGGGGTTTCACCATGTTGTCCAGGCTGGTCTTGAACTCCTGACCTCAGGTGATCCACCTGCCTTGGCCTCCCAAAGTGCTGAGATTACAGGCATGAATCTCTGTACCTGCCCTATTTGGACAATTTTTAAGTTATGTAAATGTCCTTATAGTGTATTAGTCTGTTCTCATGCTGCTAATAAAGACATACCCGAGACTAGGTAATTTATAAACGAAAGAGGTTTAATTGACTCACAGTTCAGCATGGCTGGAGAGGCCTCAGGAAACTTATAATCATGGCAGGAGGGGAAGCAAACATGCCCCTTCTCCTCATGGAGGCAGGAAGGAGAAATGCAGAGTGAAGGGAAGGAAAAGCCCCTTATAAAACCATCAGATTTCGTGAAAACTCACTCACTATCGTGTGAACAGCATGGGGAGAGCTGCCTCCGTGATTCAATTACTTCCCACCTGGTTCCTCCCACAACATGTGGGGATTATGAGAACTACAGTTCAAGATGAGATTTGGGTGAGGACACAGCCAAACCTGTCATATAGTAACCTTCAATTTATAGCAAATGCTAATAGTTTCACTTTCACAGTGGTGATATCAAGTGTTCTGTTTGAATACATTTATTTGTGTAAAAAAGTGAGTTAAATTAAAGAAAAAAGTAAAACATAGTACAAGTGGGGTATAGATAGGGCAAAAATTTTGAGGAAGTTTTTGAAATACTTTCCTGAATGCTATGCAGATGAGCCATGCATTTAGATGACCAGTGTCTCTTCACAAGGACACCTGTTATCATTTTCCTTCTAGAAGTAGCCACACGTTTCACCCTGTTCCTTTTGTCTTCTTGGTGTGTCTTGTCACCTTCTTCACAGGTCTCATGGTGACCATATCAGTCCTATGGGCCACGTTTACTGCTTTGTCTGGTCCTCTCTGGAACACTCTGCTGGGCTATACTCTCAGCACTGGAGATTCAGCCAATGGAATCTAAGATTGCCAGATTAAATCCAGGACCGTACAGTATTTAAACATTCGTTGTGTAACATGGCAGGCATCCTGTGCTTTTAGTTGCTAAATCTAGTCACCCTACAAGACTCCCTGTCAAAGGTGATGCATGGTTATTGGCCCAAGCTCTGTGGTTGGAGTTCAGGGTTCAAGGTGAGGCTGTACCACCTACCAGCCAGTTACATGAGCTCTCAGCGCCTCTGTTTTCTCTTGTTTGTGCTTGGGGTAGAAGATCGCAATATCTTCTTCAGAGGGTGTTGAAAGTATTAAACGGATGAATACCCGATAAGCACTTGGAAGACTGTCTAGGCTCAGGGCAAACACTCGGCTTGATGTTGTTGATACACTTCAGGTTTTCTGACATGTAGACAAGGCAGCATCCTCTTAACCCACAGTGCCATTTGGTGGTATGAGAATCCAACCAGCAAGGTGACATCTATCTTGTGCATATTGTCTACTTGAGGAGCTTTGGGGAGGTCTTCATAACCTGGGGTGCCCCAGCACTATCATCAACTTATGAAAAACTTATTTTAAAAATAGCTTTGGTGGGTATAGTAGCTCACATTTATAATCCGGGCACTTTGGGAGGCTGAGGCAGGAGCATCATTTGAAGCCAGTAGTTGAAGACCAGCCTGGGCAACATAGTGAGACTCCATTTCTACAAAAATAAATAAATAAATAAATAAAAAATTTAAAGATTAGCCAAGTATGATGATGCATGCCTGTAGTCCCAGCTGATCAGGAGGCTGAATGGGGAGGATTGCTTGAGCCCAGGAATTCAGGGCTGTGGTGAGCCACGATTGTGCCACTGTCCAGCCCGAGTGACAGAGCAATACCCTGTCCCTAAAATAAAAAATTTAAAAAAATAAGAATATAGCTTCCCCTGAATAATATAAAGTGAACCAATCAGAAGACCTCTTTGAAGTAACTCCTAAATCAGCAAAAATTTTAAGCGTGCTCACTGCTCTTTGGAGCAAAAAGTCGCAGGTTGCTTCTTTTAGGAAAGGGAAAGCAATCAGGGACTAAGTATGACCCGGGTAAATGGTGAATACTTTAAAATAAACCAGCATTGTATGTGACCTCCAGTTCTGAACTTTATTTGTTTGAGGTTTATGGAGGTAAAGTGACTCAGCAGAAAAGAAAATTCAAACTCCCAGGGAATTTCTTTTTAATGGGCTACTAAGATGTGTAATTTGAGTCAAATCAGACTCCGCCACATTGTAACAAAGGGATTATGAAGTTAAATAAAAAGGGGAGGATCAATTTTTCTTTTTTGTTTGTTTTTTTTAAAATATATATTTTATTACACTTTAGGTTCTAGGGTACATGTGAAGAACATGCAGGATCGTTGCATGGGTACATACATAGCAATGTGGTTTGCTGCCTCCATCCCCATCACCTATATGTGGCATTTCTCCCTATGTTATCCCTCCCCAACTCCCTACCCCCCACTGTCCCTCCCCTCGTCCCCTGCAACAGACCTCAGTGTGTGGTGCTCCCCTCCCTGTGTCCATGTGTTCTCATTGTTCAACATCTGCCTTTTAAGAAGTGTCTGCCCATACCCTTTGCCCACTTTTTGATGGGGTTTTTTGCTTTTTCTTGTAATTTTTAAAAAATTCCTTGAAGATTCTGGATATTAGCGTTCATCAGATGGATAGATTGGAAAAAGTTTCTCCCATTCTGTAGGTTGTCTGTTCACTTTAATGATAGCTCCTTTTGTTGTTGTGCGGAAACCGTTCAGTTTAATTAGATTGCATTTGCCAATTTTTGCTTCTGTTGCAATTTGTTTTGATGGTTTCCTCATGAAATCTTTGCCTGTGCCTATATACTTAAAGGTATTGCCTAGTTTTTCTTCAATGGTTTTTACAGTTTTGGGTTTACATTGAAATATTTAATCCAGTGTGCATTAATCTTTATATAAGGTGTAAGGGAGGGATCCAGTTTCAGTTTTCTGCATATGGCTAGCCAGTTCTCCCAGCACCACATGTGAAATAGAAAATTATTTCCCCATTGCTTATTTTTGTTAGGTTTGTTGAAAATAAGATGGTTGTAAATGTGTAGCCTTATTTCTGATATCTTTATTCTGCTCCATTGGTCTATGTGTCTGCTTTTGTACCAGCCCATGTTGCTTTGGTTACTGTAGCCTCATATTATAGTCTGAAGTCAGGTAGTGTGATGCCTCTAGCTTTGTTCTTTTTGCTTAGGATTGTCTTGGTAATATAGGCTCTTTTTTGCTTCCATATGAATATTAACATAGTTTTGTTCTAATTCTGTGAAGAATGTCGATGGTAACTTGATTGGATTAACACTGAATCTATAAATTACTTTGGGCAGGATGGCCATTTTCACAATTTTGATTCTTCCTATCCATGAGCAGGGAATGCTTTTCCATTTGTTTGTGTCCTCTCTGGTTTCCTTGAGCAACGGTTTATCGTTCTTTTTAGAGAGGACCTTCACTTCCCTTAGCTGTATTTTTAGGAATAGCTGTATTCTTAATATTTTATTCTCCTTGTAGAAATGCTTGTAATTTTTGCACATTGAATATGTATTCTGAGACTGTTGAAGTTGCTCATCAGCTTAAGAAGCTTTCGGTCTGAGACAATGGGGTTTTCCAGTTATAGGATCATGTCATCTGCAAACAGAGGCAGTTTGACTTTTTCGATTCCTGTTTGAATACCGTTTATTTTTTTCTGTTGCCTGATTGCCCTGGCCAGAACTTCCAATACTATGTTTAGTAGGACTTGTGAGAGAGGGCATCCTTGTCTTCTGCTGGTTTTCAGTGGGAATGGTTCCAGCTTTTGTCCATTTAGTATGAAATTGGCTGTAGGTTTGTCATAAATGGCTCATTATCTGGAGATATGTTTCATCGATGCCTAGTTATATTGAGATTTTTTAACATGAAGGGATGTTGAATTTTATCGAAGACCTTTTCTGCACTGATTGAGATAATCATGTGGGTTTTGTGTTTGGTTTTGCTCATGTGATGAATCACGTTTATAGATTTGTTTATATTAAAGCAGACGTGCACCCTAGGGATGTAGCCAACTTGATCGTTGTGGGTAAGTTTTTTAATGTGCTGCCTATGATGGTGTGGGCTCATGAGGGGGGTCTCCTTATGCATGCATTGCACAGATCCACGGAAAAAGCACAGTTTCTCCAATGGGGTAGCACACCACTCCCTGCCTCCCCTGGATGGGGGTGGCATCTACTCACTATAATTGTGGATATATTGAATGCCTCATTCGCTTTTATGATATCACACAATATTATTTTTGAATAAACAATTTACTTTATAATAACAGCATTAACTGTGGAGTGGTTTATGTCTAAGGATGTGTTTTACCATAGTTTTCTCAGCCAGAAAACTGTTTTCATGTAAAGTTAGAGTGACTTTGTGAAGTCTTAGTAACACCTCTCTACAAACAGTGAGTATATGGTACTGTATGATGTGATTCATGCAAGTATTGGTTTGTATGGACTGTAGAAATCAATTATTTTGAGTTGGAAGATGTTTTCTCTAGGCAATATTTGCTTCTGTTTTTCCCATGGCCACACATATTTTCTGGTGTTCAAGATTTTAGGTGGAATTTCCTAATGATTCACTAACCAATTTTTGTTTTCCATTTCTGCAAGTTTGTGCTCTCCTTTGCAGAGGTTAAATTCACTCAGAGAACTTAACCCCGGTTCTATGCAGTCATCATTTTATTTTAGATCCTTATGTCATTGAACCAAAAAGGAAAGAAAATGTTGACTGTCCTTTGTGGGATGCTTAATTCTCATTATCAAGAAGTCAGGTATCAGGGTTCTTCAGAGAAACAGGACTAATTCCATGACCCTCCCTCTCTGTGGATTCTGCCTGAGTGGATTCAACTGAAAACGTATATTTTTAAAATTATGTCTTTCCTGCACATAGACTTTTTGTCATTATTCCCTAAACAATACAGTTTAACAACTATTCACCTAAAATTTACATTGTGCTAGGTAACATAAGGAATCTAGAGATGATTTAAAGTACACATCAGGATGGGCATATTTTGTCTGCAAATAATACACCATTTTATATTAAAGACTTGAGCATCTGTGGATTTTGGTATCTGTGGGAGGTCCTGAAATTCATTCCCATTAATATCAAGGAACAACTGTATTTATATGAGAAGGCTTATTATAGACTCACACCTCCTATGCATGCAAAAGCCAAGAATCCCACAATCCACCATCTGCAAGCTGGAAAACCAAGAAAGCCAGAGGTGTACTTCAGAGTCCAAATGAGAATCAGAGGCGCAATGATCTAAGTCTGGTCTGAGTCCATATGCTTGAGAACCAGAGTGTTGGTATCCAAGAGAAGAGGAAGAAGGATGTCCCAAATCAAGCAGAGAGAGAAAAATTACCTTTATTCAGCTTTGTTATATTCAGATCATAAACGAATTAAATGATGCCTGCCCACATTGATGAAGGCAGATATTCTTTACTCAGTCTACCACTTCAAATGTAAATCTCTTCTAGAAGCTCTCTCACAGACACATTCAGAAATGTTTTGCGAGCTAGCTGGACATCTCTTAGCCAAATCAGTGGGACAGAATTAACCACCATAAGTAGGTAGAGAGGAGTGTGTTTGGAGCACATGGGATTCTCAGGTGAATTGTTCAATTCTTTTAGAACTTGTAGTCAGAGGAAAAGCAGAAACACTGATAGCTCAGAGTAACAGGTAATAAAATTTCAGATGCCAAAATGCCATCTAAGGGAAAAGGCAACACAGAATATGTGGAATAAGAATATTATAATACAAATATCAATAACAGCCTTGTGAACTGAAATGACTTTGGTAACTGAATTTATTCTCCCTTTCTTTCAAATGCATCTATATTTATAGCTATAGCTGTATTCCCCTACAACTTTCCCTTAATGCAATGCCTATGAATATTTTCTTTTTTGTCATATTATGAATATAGATATTGCTATTACTTTTCCCTAATACTTCACATATGGTGAATTTCTTATAGTTGGCTATTAATAGTTTTTGGTTACAGAAAACCAAGGAGGAATTTTGACCAAATAAACAGAGATTGGTTATAACTTTGAGATAGATAATATAACTGATGGTGCCTGGGCTATCTTTTTTGGCTTCATCTCGTAGTAAAGGTGGACATTTATTATGCAGAGAAAGCTAGAATAGAATTTGAGTAGAGTGATAGAGTGTGATGAATATGTGAATTGACAGTAATAACCTTGTATTTCTATGGTTGGAAAGCTAAATATTCCATTTCTTAGATACCCTTAAAGCTAAAGTTCTGAATTCAAATTTGATATTATATTTTAAAATGAGGCAGATCAGTATTTCTGGAATATTATGGGTAGTTAAAGTGACCTTGACAGAAATTAGTGTTGGCAGAAATTGGACTCCGTGTCTTAATGTCTAATTACCAGCCCCATGCTCCAAGAAAATGATGGCTGTCGAAGCACTGTTACAAGAGACAAAAACTACAACCTGAACTCTGCGTGACAGAGTAGCATCCTGGTTTCTTCATGCTAGCTGTAGTTTGTGAAATTAAACCCAAAACGTAGCGGTACCTACGTAACACTAACTTCACTAGCCCAGCCAATAATTGTGTGATCAGCTACCTGGCCTTTCTGTCTTGTACAGAATCCTAATTGATTTTGTTTAATATTGCACTTCTCTTGTTATATCACTCCCACACACACACACCCACACACACGCACACATACACCTGCACACATAGGCACCACATACACAGTGTTCAGAACTTCTTTGGAATTTATATGTGAAATTTAAAAATTTGTCTTGCATATATTTTTTGAGCATGCTGATACTAATATAACATTCTCTGTAGAAGTCAAGAAAGGCTAATTATGTTGTCATTAAAAAGAATCATAACATCCAGCTCTAGCCAAAATGCAGTAGCAGGGACAAGATTTACTGTTCTGCATGAAACAACTAAAACTCAGCTCAAAATGTATGAAACAATGGCCCTCAAGACGTGAGACATGGGCAATGAAGGATAATGCCTGCTGTGAAATGGGAAGCAAAATGAATCCTACTGTTTCCCCAGTTTACTGCCTGGAGACATTTTCTGCCTTTGACTCAGGGGCCAGGCAGCAGGAATCCAAGTGGAGCCAGAAAGTATCCCTTAGGTAAGGAGACAGAGAAAGACATCTGGGCAGAATAAGGTGACCAAAATTTCCAGGAAAGATGATAAAATAGATTACTGCCCAGAAGAACCCTAAACATCTTTAAAGTGTACCTTCAAGTATTCATTTGAATGTGGATTAATGCATGGCATGGAAGGAAGCTACCCAAAGACATGGAAAGAACCAAGGAGATAATTAGGGGAAATAATCTATGGAGCTTACAGAGTGCCAAAGACATTGCCTGTTATGACACACCAGAGGAGGAGCTGTGATCATTCCTGAGGGATCAAGTGCACCACTCAGACGGTCCTGCCTCCGTCATACAGAAAAGTTAACCCTTGGCAACGCCCTTCTGATTCTGCCTAGCACAATATTAAAACCAGATTGGAAATAAGCAAACAAACAGTTAAGATTTAATGACATTTTAGAATAAAGCTCAAGAATATCCATAGAAATAGAAAAATTATCCACTACCCAATAAAATAAAATGCAATGCCTTGTATCTAATTATCATGTATGATTTGACATCAGAAGGTAACATTCAGACCGTCTGACATAGTCACATACAGCGAAGACAAGAAAATTGTTGAGGGTGGAGAATATGTTCTTTACCTTTATTGTAGTAATAGTTTGATAAGTGTATACGTATATCAAAACTTGTCAAATTGTACACTTCTAATATATACAGTTTGTGTTAATTATCAATAAAGGAAATGTATGGAGCTGGAGGCCATTATTCCTAGTGAACTAACACAGGAACAGAAAACCAAATACTTCGTGTTCTTATAAGTGGGAGCTAAATGATGAGAATACAGGAATATATAGAGAGGACGAACGCACACTGGGACCTTTTGGAGGGTGGGAAGAGGGAGAGGATCAGAACAAAAACTGAGTACTAGGCTTAACACCTGGATGATGAAATAATCCATACGACAAATCTCCATGACACAAGTTTGCCTGTGTAAGAAACCTCCATTTGTACCCCTGAACTTAAAAGTGAAAAAAAAGAAATTTGAGAGTGTTTACCTCACCCCAAAGCAACTGAGATTTAGTGCAAATGTATAAATTTCTGCTATATTCCTTGGGATAAAGGTGGTTCTGAAAAGTTATATGAAATAAATTCATAGAATACATTATTTCTAAAAAAAAAGAAGCTTATATTTTTTAAATCTTAAAACTTTACTCTTTTAAACAACAAAAATTACTTCTTGAATGAGCCATAGATCTACTACTTGTCCACAAAAGGAAAGGAAAAGTGATGCAGCTGCCTGTGCCACAATGCCTGAAAATGTTTACGACAGTTGTCCTTAAAACAGAGGTGGGCGGCCAGCATAGGTCCCGAAGCACCAAAAGATTCCATCCAGCTGAGCCTTCATCATATATAGATACTTATTAACAGAGTAAAGAGAAAACACTGCGGCACATAAGACATTTCTGTAATATTTCATTGACTGAAACAAGTCATATGCCAGAGCTGTCTTTAACAGGAAGAGGAAATGAGTAATTGTGAAAACTAGTAGCTACTAGAGACCATTAAAAGCCTAATTCACTCTCTAGTTAGTCATAAAATGCACTCAAATTCTTTCAGGAGAAGGGACTCAAGAATTCACATAGTTACATCATCAAGATCAAAGTCCAGTTTTTTGGGGTGATGCATTGTAATCATCATGTTGGAAAACAAAGTATTTTTAGGCACTATCTATTGTAGATTTATATATATTATAGATTAAGCCAGTTGTACAATGTGGCTTCTTTTTATCTGGAGGTTTAGAACTGAGAAAGTCATCTGCCCACCGACACATCCCGTATACCGTAGAAACTGGCACAAGAAAATTCCAGACATACCAGTCCTTGGTCCCTAGAAGCACTGTAGTCCAGTTGAGTACAGAATGTTCTTTATTAGGGTGGTGTGAACCCTCCAGTTAAGGCCTACGATTCACATGCTGTCATGACAATAGAAGCCAGAAGGTCTTCAAATGATATATTTGCAACTCCTCTCTTCGACTCTACTCCAGTGAATAAGATTCGCTGGCCAGGAACACTCCAGATACAGGGACTACTGCAATGTAGCAAGCTTCAGTTAACTGCCAGCTTACAGTTATTCCAACAAGCCCATAATGTCCTCCTGTGGGAACCAGGGGTAACTTCAACCTAGCGTCACTACAAAGGCTTTTCTGAAAGGCCTTGCTTGTTCACTCTGTTTCTGAGTAAGAACCTCATGTAACCGACATGACATGATGTTCTCTTCCTCTGTGATGTGAGCATATGTGATTGACAAATTACTGTTGACCTTATGTGCCCAGGGTCAGGCCTCATGTGTCTGCCCAATGCCATCAAGAAGTTTTTGTCCATTTTGCTCTATGATCTTCAGCTACCTAATCTCTACAAGCCTGTTGGCATGTGTGATAACTTTCCTTTACTGAGTTCATGAACTCAGTCATTCTTTGTCATCAGTGTTTTCAAACTTGTCACTATTGTCTTGAACCCTATTTTTCTTGACAAACTTATCGAAAATCAGCTGACACATACTATCAAAATTTTCTTTTCTGACCTCTTCCCCAAATTTAAAAGTTAATTAGGTATCTAGTGTGTCTTCCAAGTGATTGTAGGTAGCATTTTTATCAAGTGTTTCAGTAGTTGAGATCTGAGTTTTTCACTATATACTCAATCAATATGTTACATGAATTACTTATCATCTTTAATGTTCTTCTATTATGATATTACTCTGTTTGTGGTTTCTGTCTCTATTATTTCCGTGTGAGTATGACACCTGCTAGAATATAACTATCATCAGCCTTCCCAATGCTATTTACCCTTTTGCTTTTTTCTGAAATGTAGTAGTGGTAGAGGTAGAAAATGGGTGTCTCAGTCAATTTGGGATGCTGTAACAAAATACCATAGACTGGGTGGTTATCAACACAGAAATTCCTATCTCACATTCCAGGGGCTGAAAGCCAATGCTCAGAGTGCCAGCTTGCTCAGTTTCTGGTGGGGTCCTTCTTCCAGGTTGCAGACTGCCAACTTACTGTACCCTCATATACAAAAAAAGAAAAAAGCAAAAGAAAGAGCTGGGGGTCCCTTTATTAGGATATTTTATAAATCCCATTTCAAAGGGCTCCATTTCCATGACTTCGTTATTGCCCAGACACCCCCTAATAACATCACAATGGGTTAGGATTTCAGCTATAAATTCAGTAGCGGAGGAACACAAATAGTCCAAAACAGGCAGTGAATACTGCATAGATTGAATCTGCTCAGTAGTGGAATGAGGACTTAATTCTCTGGTTGAATACACTCTGCACCAAAGATTAGATATGTTATCTTATTTCCACTAGAGAAATATTTTTTAATTGTATTAAACATGGGTATGTTCTCTTTCTCAGTCCCTTTTACTCATGATATGTATATTTTATATAAATAATGTTTCTGTTGCACCTAATCTTAATTCTTGTGTTATTCAGTAGAAATCTGGAAAATACAGCTACAAGGACTCTAAGACAAATCATTTCGAATAAGTCTCCACATAGAACAAGAATAATGGCTAAAGTCATCAGACTTCAATAATCTGATGCACTTTATACTACTGTACTTCAAAACATTTTTCTGTTTCATTTAGACAGAGCTAATGATGGATTCACTGTCCAATGTGTTGAATGTGATTTTGTAAAAGGCCCAAAAAAAGATATAGTCGTGTACTTAGAATAACCTGGAGTTCTCTTTACATCTGTCTTTTATAATGTTATTAGCTGTTCTTTAAATTATAAGAAAATAAACTTTATTTTTAGAATTTTATCGATTTTTTACAATCATATTTAAATCAAGTGTGACATAAATTGTAAATTAGAAACCCTAAATTATACTCATTGTTTCATTGCAACAGAGTTCCACATTCAATTTACCAGATCAAAGTGATATAACATTAAAGACTATTGTTAGACTTTTCCATAAGATCAAAGAAGGCATGATTTCAAATTCTGATAAAGAAACTTGTCTCATGCCCTTAGGAGATCATATGTCAAGTTTTAGGGTAGAAGAAGAAGAAAGTTAATACTGATTAATACTGGTCTTGAAGTGGTAGGACAGTACCAGGTTGCCACCAAAATCTAGTAATACAAGAAAAGACAAAATTGCAAGTTGATATCACAAATTTGGAAATATTTTAAAAAAATCTCCATGTGAATGGATAGATTACAGCTTGTCATAATGAACAAAGCATGATTGATTATATTAATAGCTGTATTTATATGTTCAATTTTCTCTTTTTTCCCTATGCTGAATTACATTATTTTTAAACATACTGTTAACATGGAATTTTAAACAAAATAATATTTTAAATTATTTTATAAATGTAAAGTGTACAAATTTTCAAAGAATTGACCAATAACTGTAAGGAATTATAAGGTTAAAAAATAATCCATTGAAGAAATACATTCTAACATGTGTAATTACATATTTTTAAATGATCAAATATTTAAAATGATGCATTGATACATGCAGCTTCTTTCAAATACTTTTTTTATATTCTGGAAGCTCAGAATCAAGAGAAAATTAATTTTAGCTTACATTATTTAAAAAAAAAGCCATATTATTTCCCAAGTCACTCACTCCGTGTTCTGCCCATTTGACAAATATTAGCTAATATGTATTAGTGGCTGTCCAGTTACACTATCGTGGACTTTAACTAATAAGAAATATAAATTAGCAGAAAAGTAAGAGGAGACGAAGTTCAAACATTTGGATAATTTTGACATTTTGTAATTAGTTAGCAAAATAGACTATTTCATTTATTTCTAAAATTATTGGCAAAGGCGGAAGTAATTATGGCGTAATTATTAGCTGTACAGATTCCGCTCATGTTCTTTTGGAGCTGCTGCTTCAAAATGTCATCCCATAAGATATCACACTAGGCTGTGGCTACTTAAATTTCACTTTGTATTTGGGTTTTTATTTCTTAGGCCATTCATAATCACTGAAAACGAAGTTAAATTTTATGTTTAAGAGAAAAACAATTTTATTGAAATGTCACATGCATGCAGAAATATAATGATAGCATAAAGTGCACAGTGGTGTGTACAGCAATTTATTTATTCCCTCTACTGTTAATGCTTTGTGCTTTTACCATTTTAGGTTGTTATAAATAGTGCTGTTATGAACATTCTTGAACATGTCATTTGGTTAATATAAAGACACTTTTCAATCTGAAATATATCTAGAACCAGTGAACATAGATACACATCTTAGAAATATACCTACTAGGTAATTGCTGAGTCATAAAATATCAGTATATTCAACTTTAGTTAATACCATCAAATAATTTTGTAAACAGTGTAAAACAAATTTGCACGTACAAAAGCAGTGAAAACATGGTCTATTGGCTCAACACTCTCATCACGATTTGGTAACCATTTTTTCACTTTAATATGGATGTAGTATATTAACTTTTGATTTCCCAATAACTAATAGAATTGAAAATATAAACACACACAGACACTCCTTTGTGATTGATCTTTTTCTATCTGATTGCCTGCTTCACTGATTAAAGTTCAGTTCTCCGTACATTCTGTGCTGGAGCACCATGTGAAGATCTGTATTCCAGACATCTGCTTCAACTTTGCTCTTTTAAGACTATCTTTTGATAATCAAAAAGTAATGCTTTTTTATAAAGTTAATTTTAATGTGATATAATTTATAATCATTTTCCTTTATAGTAAATGCTATTTTCTGTCCTTTTATAAAAATGCCTACCTGTCTATAAAAATAGTTTGGTATGTTTCCTTCTAAAAACTTCATTAATTTTTGCTGCTTAAATATATATCTATAATCTATCTAAAATAAATATATGCATATGTTTCTTTCTCAAGGAAGTCAGGAGGTATATTTTCTAGGTACATATAACATTAGGCTATTAGAATTTGTTTTAAAGACACTGGTTTTTCAATGTGTTGTCCAAATTTTTATAAATCAAATTTTCTAATATGTGTGAATTTGTTTTCTGGATGTAGGGTTTGGTTCCACCATCTATCCTTTTGTCAATATCATATGAAAAATTACTATATTTCTATGATAGTCTTGATAATATACACACTCCACCCCTGTTATACCTTTTGTAAAATCTACTTAAAATTCTTTAGTATTTTAATTTTCATATCAATTATAATGTTCTTACCCATTAACACATACATATAAGACAACCTAACAAAACTCTTGTGGAAATTTGTTTGGAAAGTCATTGATGAAAGTGGGAAAAAACTGCTGTCTTCCAAATATTAAGCATTCAAATTCAGTATCCACTTATTTATATCTTCTTTAATAAATGCAAATAATGTTTTGTAGTTTTTAGAATAGAGTATTTGCACATCTTTTTTTGTTTGTTTGTTTTCATCTGGGGTTCTTTGCTGAATTTTGATGTTTTTATAATCAGAATCCATTTACAATTATTTTCTAACTATTTGGTTTTGTACAGATACAGATGATTTTAATTACTGACATTGTATCCAGTAACTTTGCTAAATTCACTTATTATCATGGATGTATCTGCCTAGTTTTTTTCTAAATATCTTAATCATGTCTGCATCCAAGAACCCTGTATCTGGCAAAAACAGTCCTTCAAAGATGAGGGAGAAATTAGGACCTTCCTAGATAAACAAAAACTAAGGGAGTTCATTACCACTAGACCTGCCCTGCAAGAAATAAAGGAGGTCATTGTAACAATGCAGGAAGGTGCAACAACATTGGCCAATGAGCTCCGTTCACTTCCATGAGCAGAAGCAGCCGTCAGGGATTAGAGCACACATCCCTGATATTTGCAGGTCAGGGTGGTTTTTTTCTTAACTTGGCCCCTCCAAGCTGAGTTTAAGCTGCTCCTGGAACATATACTCAGCTTTCTGCCCAGGGAATGAGGGATGGGGGGTTGGGAGCTGAGGGGTGGAAGATGGGTAGTTTCACAGTAGTGCTAAGAACTAAAATTGACCAAAAGTAGCTGCAGTATACCATCCAAACCTTCTCTGGAAGTTGTAATCTTGAGTAGACTCCACAGTTCCAAAAACATTTACATAAAATAGAGTCTTCCAATGTAACTGTTGTCTAGGTGGGGATACCTGGTACTTCCTACTTCACTATCTTCCCTCATATAATCTTATGTGTAGGAAACCCTAAGATTACTCACATACACATACACACAAAACGAAAACAAGTGACCTGTTAGTACAAATAAATACATTCAAAACATAGCAGGATGCAAATCATGCAAAATTCAGTTTCTTCTCTGTATTGTAATAATGAGCAATCTGAAAAAAAATTAAGAGTTCATTTTATAATAGCACCAAAATTAATATAATATTTAGAAATCAACTTAATTGAGGCAAGAGGATAGCAAGGCCTGGGCAACTTAGTGAGACCCATCTCTCAAAATAAATTAAAACAAAAAACTTAACTGTGCATGGTTGTATGTGTCTGTAGTTCTAGCTACTTCAAAGACTTAGGTGGGAGGATTCCTTGAGCCTAGGAGTTACAAATTACAGTGAGTAGCTTGGGCATCAGAGAGAGAGACCCTGTCCCTTAGTAAATAAATAAGTAAGTTAGTTGTTTAATCAAAACAAAACAAAATAAAAGTGTAGAAATAAGCCTTGGCATTTATAGTCAAATGATTTTTGACAAGTGTGTGAAGACCATTCAATGAGAGAATGGCAGTCTTTTGATTTGCGTTTTCCTAATGTCTAATGATACTGAGTATATTTTCATGTAATTATTAATCATCTGTCTTACTTACATAAATATATAACTGATATAACCATATCTTTTATATAGCTCTTGAGCTGAGGATTTTTGCTGCATATAAAAATGTTTGTAAAAGTTGCAAAAGAAGGATATGCAATAGAGATTGTAGATGGTCAAAAATATTTATTATATGGCACTTTACAATAAAATGTGCTGACCTGTGAAAGAGATAAGCCAGAGGAACAGCAAAAGCAGATAATAATAAACATATTAATGTTTAATATGTGTAATACATTATTGGGGTACCTTTAAACTAAAATCCTACACATTTAATACAAAAACCTTTGCCTGATTATACTAACAAAAAAATCAAATCAAATTACCACATGGTTCACCTTAACACCAAAAGTCTAATTACTTTATACAAAGACCTATGGTCACTTATCCAATCCAACAACATAGGTCTAAAGCCCCTATACAAAAATCTATTTTGTTAGAAATACTATACAACTTAAATTCATCAAGATCTAAATACATTTGCTAAGGCTTACGTCATTGTTGAATCCAAATCACCTAGTAGCAAAGCTAAAGAAAAAGTGAAATTTACACTCATGACATTGAATGAGTATACCTGTTGGTGATAAAGAACCCCTCCCTCCCCAGGTTGCTGCTAGCCAAGGATCTTTCATATAATTTATGAAGGATATAATTTATTTTAAAATGGACTGTACACGCTCTAGAGATTTTTACATGTCTGGTTGGGCCTTTTTTTTTTTGTATTTTTGCTCTTGGCTAAATTAAATATTGTAAGATTCATAATATGATGATGTTTAAAATCAGACTTCCACGATGGCCCACAGGGTCAATTCCTTTATTGATAGTTTTCAACTGACCTATGTGGATAGAAAGTTGGGCTTGACTGCATGACAAAAGGGGCATAAAAATTGTGCTCCCAGATTCTGCATTGGTCTCCTCCAAAAACCAAAATTCTACATAAAAAGCTTGAGGGATTAATTTAGAAATAGAGGGCAGACCATGTGTTAATAAGTACCCTGCGAAGCTTACTCGGGAGAAGTTTTAAGGACACTCAATGGTTTCCTATACTCTATCTTTTAGCACCATATTCTTTGCCTTTAAATAAAAGCCTGTATGTTCCGATAAGTCCTTCTAAGTATCCAAACGTAGGAATCTTTATATAATTTCAGTTCTATTTCCAGTATTTACAAAGGATGATGAGACCACAGTTGAGTATCTAAAATAAAAAGATAAAGCTGAATGTATAACTTACTTGAGTAAGTCACATGCTTACTATATATAGTTTAGATACTTGCAGCTCGATCACAGGATTTCAATCAGAGAAGACTGCAGATTTTAATAGGTTTTTGGTAAGCAGGAAGATCAGGGAATAGTAAACTTTCAGAAGTAAAAATGGGTAGACATCATTAACAGAAGCATAGTTGAATGGCACGAGGAGGTGTGTTTGTTGGAGGGAATCCTTCACTCGATAGCTTTCAGAAGTGGGAGGATGCCATTGATTTGTGTGCAGTGAGGTGGTTTGCCTTTGAAGAACTGAAGTGGTTTAACATCCATCGCGTCTGCTGTTCTGTGCCTCTCCTCTCTCTCTCCCTCTTTTGTCTCCCTCTCTCTCCCACCTTCCCACTTCCCCAACTCTCTGATATAGTTTGGAAGTTTGTCCCCTGCAAATCTCATGTTGAAGTGTAATACACAATGTTGAATGAAGGTTGGGCCTGGTAGGAGGCGTTTGGTTCGTGAAGGCAGATTCTTTATGAATGGCTTACTGCTGTCTTCACAGTAGTGAGTGAGTTCTCACCAGATCTGGTTGTTTAAAAGTGTGTGGCACCTCCTTCTCTTCTATTCCTACTCCCACCAGGTGACATGCTGGCCCCCCTTTTGCCTTCTTCTATGTTTGTAAGTTCCTGAGGGCCTCACCAGAAGCAGATGCCAGCACTACACTTCCTGTACACCCTGAAGAACCAGGAGCCAATTAGCTTCTTTTCTCCATGAATTACCCAGCCTCAGGTATTCCTTTATAGTAATGCAAATGGCCTGACACTCTGTGTGTGTGTGTGTGTGCGTGTGTGCATGCACATCACACACGTGTGTGTATTTATTACCAAGACACTGGTCACTGGTCAGTCATTACAAAAGAAAAATATGATCTAGGGCAAATATGCTGATCCTGTGGTTTATATAGTTTTCCTGTTTGTGCAACACTAGAATGATAAATATATGGCTTTAAAAATATTCTGTAATTTAAGATATTTTTCATTCATTTGTCTGTAACATAGCTTTTCCACTTTTTATTGTTTCAGGGAATAATAACACTGGTACTAATTTATGATCATAGCAATTTAAATTGTCAATATAAAGAATATAAAGATATGAAAAATGTAAAATATATTGATAATAAGAAATAACATGAATTACATCACTAAAATAAAATTTAATAAAAAACAGCATCAGGAAACCAGAGACCTACTTCTTAACTGCCACTATCAGGTTCAGGTAATACCCTGAGACTTTTCCGTGCTTATATATTGACATTGGGATTAAACAATTTCTCAATTCCATGTATACATTTGTATGCTTAAATCCTAAAATTAGTAAGGTGAGGAAACAGTCAGAATCTGGACCTAAAATATGGCTATGATTATAAAAATAAAAGGTTGGTATTAAAAATTACAGGGAAGGAAGGGAGGGAGGGAAAAAATAAGAAGAAAGAAGACAAAAGGAAACAAAGCTAATTTATTATTTATTTGCCCAGACGATATAGAGAAAAAAAATAAAAAGAAAATACACAAAAGTGAGCTATGATGGATTATTTAAAGATTATCTGCTTTTATGTTATTAAAAATATCTCCAATCAGTCAACTTTCTGGACTTAGCTGCTTAAAGTAAGCCTTAGAATCAACTCAGTGCTGCATTTAACACACTGATCAAATCTGCCACATGGAAAAATAAGAACAACCTCATGTAACCTACACTGCTTGCTATCTTAAAATGTAATAATCATATGGATCATAAAATAATCATTTTTATTTCACAGTGAATTTTATATGGAAAACAGTTTTCAATAATCCTGTAACAAAGGGTTTTCTTCCCCTCTACCTACTTCCCCTAATATGTTCCGTGAAGTATTGGGTTGATATTTTCATTTAAAGAAAATACGTCTTGAATTTTGAACAGACTATTGTAATAACTATAAAATTAACAGAGCAAGTGAGAATATGGAAATGTTCGTATTCTGTTTATTTTATGCCATCACTCCAAAATGCTCATTAAATGGAATAAAATTAAAATGAAAATGTTTATCCATATAACTGATACATTCTAGAAACTGATTTGTGTGTGTGTGTGTGTGTGTGTACAGACATGTAGTCTATATCATAGTCACTGGGGCAATTAAATAAAAAGATTTTGAAGTTTAAAAAATACTAATTCTCCCTCTTTACAACTGCAGTTGCATATCATTTTTAAAAAAACAGCCAAAATAAATTAAAAATAAAACCATAAATGAAGAAGAAATTAAATCTGCATATTTAGTATTGCTTCAAGATAGCATAATCATTAAAAAGTATTATTTAGGCATTAGTTATGGAAGGAATAAAAGAAGTTTTTTAAAAAATAATAAACTTTTTTTATCTAATAGCAATAACATGATCAGGAGAGTTAAAATATGATCAGATGGTTAATATCTGAAGATAAGTTGACGTCTCATAGTGTGTCACACTTATGCATGGGGCCGCACAGTAACTCAAAGAGTCTGTCATAACACAGCCACAAAACAATTACCTAAAATAACATGAAACAGTCAAAACTGCAGAATAAAATAGGAAGCGGGCCAGTGCTCACACACATACACCCACCTATGCCCATAGGGTATGTTTATTTTCTTAATTATTATTTTTATTGATATACTTTAATTCTATATTTTTATGAAGGATAATTTGATATTTCAGGACATATCTACATTGGATAATTATAAAATCAGGTTTATAATGTATCTGTCACCCCCTACATTTATCATTTATTTGTGGTAAAAACATCCAAAAGCCTCTTTTTTTAGCTATTTTGTAATATATACAATACCTTACTAATAACCACCTGTCACCCTGCTGTTCAGTAGAATGCAAAAGCTTCTTCCTCCTTTGTCATTTTGTGCTCTTTGTCCAGTGGTTCCCCAACCCTCGCTCGCCTCCTGGCTCCTGAGTCTCTGGTAGCCATCATTCTACTCTTTGCTTCTAACATACCAAATCTTTTGTTTCTGCTTTTTTTAAGATTACACATATGAGCGAGATCATGCAGTATTTGTCTTTCTGTGTCTGTCTTACCTCACTTAACATGTCTTGCAGATCCTTTAATGTTGTTTCAAATTGCAGGATTTCATGATCATTTATGCATCAATCATATTTCATTGTGTATTGTCATGGTTAATACTGAGGGACAACTTGATTGGATTAGATGATGCAAAGTATTGATACTGGGTGTGTCCATGAGGGTGTTGCCAAAGGAGATTAACATTTCAGTCAGTGGACTGGGCAAGGCCGACCCACCCTCAGTCTGGGTGGGTGCCATCTAATCAGCTGCCAGCATGGCCGGAATATAAAACAGGCAGAAAAAGGTGAAAAGCTTAGACTGGTTTAGCCTCCAGCCTACATCTTTCTTCCATATTGGAAGTTTCCTGCCCTTGAACATCGGACCCCAGCTTCTTCAGCTATGGGGCTTGGACTGGCTTCCTTGCTTCTCATGTTGCAAACAACCTGTTGTCAGACCTTGTGATCATGTGAGATAATACTATTTAATAAATTCCCATATATATATCCCTGAGTGTGTAATTTTCTCCCATATATATGTGAGTTTATTAGTCAAGGTTCTCTAGAGAGGCAGAACTAATAGGATATATATATATATGACATATCCATATATGTGTAATATATATAATATGTAGATATATATATACATATGTGTTTATATCTATATATAAAACATATATATAGATATAATAGGATATTTCTAACATAACTAATAAGGTATCTATTACATTAATAGGTTATACCTAATGTAACTAATAGGATATCTATTTATACATATATCTGTCCGTCTAGAGAACTCTAACTAATACAGATTTTGGTACCAGGATTGGTTCTACAGGAAAATAATATTAAGAATGAATGTCTTTCACTGGTTTTGGGGTTTCTGGAGTTGGCTGCTTAATATGATTAGATTGAAAAAGCTAGGGATTCTACTTCTAGTAGTATGGAGAACATTGATAGTCCATGGTATGAACTGTTTAGTGAGTTTTGCAAAATACATGCATTTGCCACTTTTGATTCACTGCTCGTGAGAGGCAAGAAGTTTCATGAGTTTATACAAAATAACTTTGACTGTATCTGGAGAACCAAGGAACATAGTGAAGTTGGTTCATTGCTCCTAAGTTCACTGGACAAAGTGATGAAAGAAAATTATGTTCTTAGGGATTCTAACTCCCAGCTTCAGAAGTAGATACTGTGCCTCATATCTGCTAAGATTAGCCTGAGTGAGAGTCTTAACTCTTGTAGAGAAAGCTGAAATTGTGGAAAAACAGACTCGAGTTCTTATCATACAAGTGGCTGACCATCAAAGACAGGTGCATGCCCAGCCTCACCAGGTGTCCACTGTTAACGTGAGGGCCTTGACTGGAAAAGAAAGGGACCCTCAAACTTAGAATGGGGATGTGCGGGAGGACGCTGATGAAGCTGGGAACACTAAGGTTGTAAACTCTGAAGAATCTTTTTTGTCAGAAGAAACAGCTTCCCCATCCCCAGTACTGGCAACATCCCTTCCCTGGCCCATGCTGCCATCAGCCTTTCCACCTTCCTCTGAGGAGGTAAAACCTGCACTGCCTGAGACAGCATTGATGGCCTCCCCAGAGGCAGCTGCCAGGTAAGATAATGCTGATTCTCCTCAGAAGACACCAGAAACACCTTTGATTGCTTCTATACCTATAACTACACAAAAGTCCTAATGGGCCCCTATAGGTGAGGTCCAGAGTGTGACCCATGAGGAGGTACACTGCACTTAAAAATAACTGCTTGGGTTTTCTAATTTATATAAGCAGAAATCTGGAGAACAGGCATGGAAATGGATATTAAGGGTGTGGGATAATGGTGCAAGGAAGATAGAGTTAGATCAGGCTGAATTCATTGAATTGGTGGCCACTAAGTATGGATTCTGCATTTAATGTTGCAGCTTCAGGAGTTAAAAAAGTTCACAAAAGTTTATTTGCTTGGTTAGCTGAAATACAGATTAAAAGAAGGACCACTGTGAGTGAGCTGGAAATGCCTGATCTCCCTTGGTTTAAGGTAGAGGAAGGGATCCAAAGGCTTAGAGAGATTGGAGTGGTGGAGAGGATTAGTCATTTTAGACCTACCCATCCTAGCTGGGAGGGTCCAGAAGATATACCTTAGCCCAGTGCTTTGCAAAATAGATTTGTGAGGACAACAGCTCCATCTTTGAAGTGCACTATATATGTTCTTCTCTGTCAGTTCTAACAGTGGCAACTGCAGTCACTCAACTACAAAATTTGAATATAATGGGAATAATTGGATCCCTAGGTTGCAGGGGCCAAGTGGCAGAACTCAACCATCAAAGGCAAGGTGGACTTAGCTACCGAAATGGTTAGCAGAGGCAAAGCAGCAGTAAGAATAGTCTGACTAGTGTAGAGCTCTGGCATTGGCTAATCAATCTTGGTGTTCCTGGAAGTGAAATTGATAGGAAATCTATATGTAGAAAATTTCCAAGTTGAATGGAAAAAAAGACTAATTTGAATTAGAAAACAGATAATCATGGTCTCTCAATCAATTTCTGTACTTGAGCCAGCTTATAGACCTAGAGCTACTTGAATGAAGGGAAGGTCAGGTCCCGTTGAGGAGAGATTTCACTACACTACCAGTGTAAATCACTGGTAATCTTCTACCAGTAGATGTTAATCTTTCTACCATCCCTCCCCAAGGAGACATCTGGCCTTTTAACGGGATAACTGTGCATTGGCAGAAAGGAAATGATCAGAAAATTGGGGACTACTGGACACTGGCCCTGAGCTGACACTGATCCCAGGGGACCCAAAATGTCATTGTAGGGGATTTGGAGGTCAGGTAATTAACAGAGTTTTAGCTCAGGTCAGACTTATAGTGGGTTCAGTGGGTTCCCAGTCTTATCCTATTGATATTTCCTCAATGCCCGAGTGTGTAATTGGCACAGACGTACTTAGCAGCTACAGAACCACCATATTGGCTCCCTGACAGGTAGAGTTAGCACTGTTACGGTGGGAAAGGCCAAAGGGAAGCAATTAGAGCTGCTCTACCTAGAAAAATAGTGCTTGAAAAACAATACCGCATCCCTGGAGGGGCTGATGGTGCCACCATCAATGACTTGAAAGACACAGAGGTGGCAATTCCCAGCATATCCCCATTCAGCTCTCCTGTTTGACCCATACAAAAGACAGATGGATCTTTGAGAATGATGGTGGATTATTGCAAGCTTAACCAAGGGGTTACTCCAATTGCAGCTGCTGTAACAGATGTGGTTTCATTGCTTGAGCAAATTAGCACACCTCCTGGTACCTGGTATGCAGCCATTGACTTGGCAAATGCCTTTTTCTCTATTCTTGTCCATAAGGCCCACCAGAAGCAATATGCCTTCATCTGGCAAGGCCAGCAATATACTTTGCCATCCTACCTCAAGAGTGTATCAACTCTCCAGCTCTGTGTCATAATATATTTGGAAGAGAACTTGATTGCTTTTTGCTTCCACGAGATCTCACACTGGTCCATCACATTGATGACAGTATGCTGACTGGGTCCAGTGAAGGAGAAGTAGCAAAACCGCATTGGACTTACTGGTGACACATTTGCATGCCAGAGGATTGGAAATAAATCAGACTAAAATTCAGGGACCTTATGGCTGAGTAAAATTTCTAGGGGTCTGCTGATGTGGGGCCTGTCAAGATATTCCTTCTAAGGTGAAGGATAACTTGCTGCATTTGGCTCCTCCTATAACCCAGAAAGAAGCAGTGCCTACTGGGACTCTTCGAATTTTGGAGGCAACATATTCCTCATTTGGGTGTGTTATTCCAGTCCATTTATTGAGTGACCTGTAAGGCTGCCAGTTTTGAGTGGGGTCCAGAACAGGAGAGAGGTGGCTCTGTGACAGGCCCAGGCTGCTGTGCAAGCTGCTCTGACACTTGGGCCATATGACCCAGAAGATCCAATGATGACTGAGGTGTCAGTGGCAGACAGGGATGCTGTCTGGAGCTTTGGCAGCCCCCATAGGTGAATCACAGTGGAGGACTCCAGGATTTTAGAACAAGGCCCTGCCATCTACTGCAGATAACTACTCTCCTTTAGAGAGACAACTCTCAGCCTGTTACTGGGCTTTGATTGAAACTGAATGTTTGACGAGGGTCATCAATTCACCAAGCGGCCTGAACGGGGTGCTTTCTGACCCATCTAGCCATAAAGCGGGTCACGTGCAGCAGCATTCCATCATCAAATGGAAGTGGTATATATGTGATCAGGCTCAAGCAGGGCCTGAAGGCACAGGTATGTTACATGCGCAAGTGACTCAAATACTCATTTTCCCCACTCCTGCCCCTCTGCCTTCTCTCCCCAGCCTGCACCAATGGCCTCATGGGGAGATCCCTATGATCCGTTGACAGAGGAAGAGATGACTAGGGCTGATTCACATATGGTTCTGCGCGATATGCAGGCACCACCCGCAAGTGGACAGCTGCAGCACCACAGCCTCTTTCTAGGACATCCCTGAAGGACTGTGGTCAAGGGAAACCTTCCCAGTGGGCAGATTCTGAGTGGACAAAAGCTGCGAAGATATTTGTATCCCATGTGAGTGCTCACCAACTGGTGACCTCAGCAGAGGAGGATTTTAATAATCAAGTGGATAGGATGACCTGTTCTGTGGACACCACTCAGCCTCTTTCCCCAGACAGCCCTGTCATGAACAAAGTGGTCATGGTAGCAGGGAGGTTCCGCATGGGCTCAGCAGCAGGGGCTTCCACTCACCAGGGCTGACCTGGATACAGCCTCTGCGGAGTGACCAATGCCAGTAGCCCAGTAGCAGAAACCAACACTGAGCCCTCGATATGGCTCCATTCCTCAGGGTGAGTAGCCAGCTACCTGGAGGCAAACTGATTTTATTGGACCTCGTCCGTCATGGAAGGGGCAGAGGTTTGTCCTCACTAGAATAGACGCTTACTCCAGATATGGATTTGTCTATCCTGCATGCAATGTTTCTGCCAAGACTACCACCAAGGCTACTGACAGAACGCCTTACCCACTGTCGTGGTGTTCCATACAGCGTCGCCTCTGACCAAGGCACCCACTTTGTGATTAAAGAAGTGTGGCAGTGGGCTCACAGTCATGGACTTCCCTAGTCTTACCATGTTCCCCGTCATCCTGAAGCAGCTGGACTGATAGAGCACTGGAATGGCCTTTTGAAGTCACAATCACAATGCCAACTAGGTGACAATGCTTTGCCTTTCTGGGACTAAGTTCTCCAAAAGGCCGTGTATGCCCTAAATCAGCATCCAGTATGGTACTGTTTCTCCCATAGCCAGGATTCACGGGTCCAGAATTCAAGGGGTGGAAGCGGAAGTCGCATCACTCAGCATCACGCGTAGTGATGCACTAGCAAAGTTTCTGCTTCCTGTTCTCACAACGTTATGTTCTGCTGACCTAGAGGTCTTAGTCCCAGAGGGAGGAAGGCTGCCATCAGGAGACACAACATGATTGCATTGAAGTGGAAGTTAAGATTGCCACCAGGACACTTTGGGTTCCTCCTACATTTAAGTCTACACACTAAGAAGAAAGTCATATGGTTGCCGGGGGTGATTGACCTGGACTACCAAGATGAAATCAGTCTACTACTCCACAATGGAAGTAAGGAAGAGTGAGCATGGAATGCAGGAGATGCATCTGGGGATCTCTAAGTGTCGACATGCCTGTGATGAAGGTCAGGGAAACCACAACAGCCCAGTGCAGGCAGGACTACAGATGGCCCAGACACTTCAGGAATGAAGGTTTTGTTCACTCCACCAGGAAAAAAAAAACACAGGATGTAGCAAAACATACTTGAACTTTTAGAATCATTCTGAGAAGATAAGGCATAAGCATAAATCTAATTATTATAATGCTTTAAAATATAGAAAATGATGTATCACATTGGAAATGGCACAAATAAATGTTAATTTTTCAGAGGTTTTGATTTTGATAGACATGAGGAAGAAGAATCAAAATGACATATTCCAGATTTCCTGTAGACACGTTCATGGGTTTATTCTTATTGCTTGCTGTTTTCTTGAATCTAAGCTTGTAAGACACCAAGTTTAAAATGTCCAATTCTGAATCCTCTCCTCCACTTTCAAGAAGTTGACAGATATTGGGAATTACTTCTGAAGATTCCTTTCCTCCACTGCTTTTATGTTTATTAGTTCAAAAAGTAATTGTTTAGCCCTAGGAATTATGCTATATGAAAAGGAGATTCAACAGTCAAATACAGTAAACAAGATTGAAGGACTCAGAGCTGCGTGTACTTCTTTTGCTAGAATGTTTGATACAGCTCACTGATCTTACTTTATTTCCTGATTGCATGTACAAACCTTCATGTACCTTTATTAATGTTATGTGCACAGTTTCGTCTTTTTTCCCTTCTAATAAAAATTGACAAAATGTATTCACTGGCGTATTACATGTTGTCTGTTACAACTCTACTATTAGTAGAACTATTTTTATCAGTGAGTAATGCCAGACCACAAAGCATCAATCTGTATGATAATCAGTGATCTATTTAGTGGTGGATTAACCCAGCCATATCATCACTTGAAAAATTTAATGCAAGTCAATTACCAGTTAAAGGGAATCTGAAGCAGAAAAAGAGAGAAAACATTCAATCAGTGTGGTGGCATTGTTGGCATATGCAGCAATGGTATACTGACAATGCCCAGATGCATCTCCTGCGTTCCATGCTCACTCTTCCTTATTTCCATCATGGAGTAGTAGACTGATTTCATGTTGATAGTCCAGGTCAAACTTAGGACTTATAATTAAGTTTTTTTTTCAACCCTTAGGACTTATAATTAGTTTTTTTTTTTTTTACTTCCAACTTTTAAGTACAGAGGCACATGTGCAGGAAGTGCATGTTTGTTACGTAGGCAAACATGTGCCATGGTGGTTTGCTACACAGATCATCCCATCAATTATGTATTAAGTACAACATTCATTCGCTGTTTTTCCTGATCCTCTCCTCCATCCCATATCACACCCTCCAAGAGTTCCCAGTGTATGTCACTCCCCTCCATGTGTACATGTGGTCTCATCATTCAGCTCCCATTTATAAGTGAGAACATATACTGTTTGATTTTTCAGTTTCTGTGTTAGTTTGCTGAGGATAATGGCCTCCTTTGCCATCTGTTCTTTTTGATGTCTGCATAGTATTCCATGGTGTATATATACCACATTTATGCAGTCTATCATTGACAGGCATTTAAGTTGATTTCATGTCTTGACTATCATAAATAATGCTGCAGTGAACATAAACATGCATATATCTTTATAATAGAACAATTTATATTTGTCTGAGTGTGTACCTAGAAATGGGGTTGTTGGGTGGAATGGTGTTTCTGTCTCTAGGTCTTTGAGGAATCACCACACTGTCTTCCAAAGTGATTGAACTAATTTACATCCTCACCAACAGAGTAAATGCATTCCTTTTTCTCCACAACCTTGCCAGCATCTGTTTTTATTTCATTTTTTAATTTCTGAATAATAGCCATTCTGACTGGTGTGAGATGATGTCTCATTGTGGTTTTGATTGGAATTTCTCTAATGATCAGTGATGCTGAGCTTTTTTTCACATATTTGTTGGCCACATGTATGTCTTCTTTTGAGAAATGTCTGTTCCTGCCGTTTGTCCATTTATTAATGGTGTTGTTAGTTTTTTTTTCCTTGTAAATTTGTTTAATTTCCATATATATGCTGGATATTAGAACTTTGTCACATGGAAAAATTGCAAAATATTTTCTCCCATTCTCTAGCTTCTCTGTTTACTCTGTTGTTAGTTTCTTTTGCTGTGCAGAAGCTCTTTAGTTTAATTATATACTATTTGTAAATTTTTTGCTTTGTTGCAATTGCTATTAGCATCTTTTTCATGAAATCTTGCCTGTGCCTATGTCCTAAATGGTATTGCATAGCTTGTCTTCCAGGAGTTTTATACTTTTGGGTTTTAAATTTAAGTGTTTAATCCATCTTGAGTTAATTTTTGTGTATGGTGTAAAAAAGGAGTCCCATTTCAGTTTTCTGCATATGGCTAGCCGGTTATCCCAGCACCATTTATTAAATAGGGTATCATTTTCTCTTTGCTCGTTTTTGTCAGATTTGTCAAAGATCAGATAGCTGTAGGTGTTTGGTCTTATTTCTCGGTTCTCTATTCTGTTCCATTGGTTTATGTGTCTGTTCTTGAACCAGTACCGTGCTGTTTTGGTTACTGCAGCCCTGTAGTATAGTTTGAAGTTGGGTAGTGTGATGCCTCCAGCTTTGTTCTTCTTGCTTAGGATTTCCTTGGCTACTCAAGCTCTTTTTTGGTTCCCCTTTAATCAAGAAATATTTATTGTAAAATTAATGGAGAGGTAAGGAAAATAGGAATGAGTTTTCATAGACACACAATCATACTCGAACATAAATTATTTTTGGTCAATAGGGTTACTGTTTTTTTATGAACACTATTTATGTTTGAGTATGATTGTGTAGCTATGGAAACTTGTTCCTATTTCCCTTACCTTTCCATGAATCTTTACAACAAATATCTCTTAATTAAGAAATCCTTCTGCATACAGATCAGAATAGACACAGTAATTATCAAAATACTATCCTTTGTAGAAAATGTAAACATATAGCATATATATTAAAAGGGTAAAGGATTAACAATAATTATTTAGGGAACATCCTGCCTCTGCTTACATTGTAATTGCATGCCTTTCTTGGTCAAGTTGTTTAACTTATATAAGCCTCAATTTCTACATCTGTAAAATCATACAACACTTAGGATGAAGTAGCATACGTGGCATACAGGGTCAGGTCTATCATGTAAAATATTATTATTGCTGTTGTTATTGTTAATGCTATTTTGTTACCAGTAATTTCTTTCCCAAGCGACAATCATTTTAATAATTATTTATTATGGGAAGCAAAATTATAGAGATGTAGAAACAAACATACAATTATCGTCTATCAGTATATACATTTTGGGGGAAAAGTATCAAAATATCAATTTTTGCAACTGTTTTTGGATCATAAAACAATTTTTTTCTCTTTGTTTCTAAGATTTGGTTATGCTGATTAATGTGTAAACAAAAAAATTAAAAATTGAAAGACAAGATTATATATACATATATATGTGTATTTATTCAGGGAGATGGAGGGAGTGGTGAAAAAAAATGTTTAAGTAAAGTTGCTGAAAGCAGAATAAGAAAAGCGATTCTGTGGAGTGAATGTAATGAATTCAACTTTGAAAATGATGGTGAGCAGGCATGATAAATTACTTTCTTACAAATCAAGCAATGTAGCTTCCTTCAAGAGTCTATAAGAAAGATTACAATCAATTCTTAGTATTTCTTAGGGTTATCAAACTTTTCACTTCCCTTTTTGTGCTTGTGTTTATTATTTACTTCGTTCAATGTGACATTCTGCTGAAACTACGTTGGAGGATTGACTTGGTGAAATATAATGCTTTTATAATATTTGTAGATGGAATACTAATTTAAAAAAGTAAAAATATTTTAGTAATGTTTCATCTATTGTGCCAAATAGTGTTCCACAAAGATACGCAGGAAAGTCCTTTAGGTAAAAATAAAATTTAGAAAGGAAAGATCTAGAAACATAAACATATCAAAACTGCAAAATGAAATGCCATTTACAGGAAAGTGTGCTGGGATATAGAGCAATAACTGATGTGTGATGAAATAGTTTTTAAAAAGAATAAAACACAAAGAAAAAATTAATCATAGAAATTATGTTAGTAAACGTTAGATAAGTAGAAACTAGATTTTACAAAACAAATCATTTGGAGGTCAGAAATCACAAAATTAAAACCCAAGTATAAATTTAAAAAATACTTAAATATATAGAACAAAAATCAGCAACGTCTTTTGCATTTTAAAAGCAAGTTAAGATAATAGACCTTTTAATTATATATTTAGAAAAATAACAAAAATACTATTGCAAAATATAGTGTATATTTTTTCCAATTTTTGAAATGGCTGTGCTTTATGTTTTATAATTAGAAAAAAGTAACATCAATAAAAGTGAATATACTATTTCCAAATTATCTTAATGATTAAATAGCTTAGAATTCAGAAGTATCTGACAAAGACAATTATAACTCCAATGAGGTTTTCCTATCTCTAAAGTACACATTTTCCCATAATATAGCATATACTTGGTGTTTGAGTTTTATCTCTTTTCTAAAAAATACAAAGACCCTAGTGAAGCGGATTTGTTTCTCACGTAATTAAGTGAATAGCTGGGAAGCAATACTTTACAGATATTTCAGATCTATGCTGTCAGAAGACATATAATCTGTTTTACCTTAATTATGGTGATTTAGAAAATATTCCAAAAACATTTTACAGTTATTTATTAATGTATTCACAAATAATGTACAGATGTTTCTAAACAACATGCAAACAAAAGGTTCATTAGCAAAAACGGAATAGCAAACTGAAAACTTGTTTTATTGTGGAAAGAGTGATAATGTGAGAGTTAGAACCTTTCCTTCATCTTCTCCTTCCTTCCTTCTGGCCTTCTTTTTTTTTTTTTTTTCCTCTCTCTCTCTTTTTCCCCCACTCTGTAGTTTTCTCCAAGTAAATGAATAACCAAGACTAGCCACTACAGTATGATTTAGAGAATTAAGTTAGGGAGAACAAATGCCTTTTAAATGGCACCCAAAGGGCCCCAAAGAGTTAATGAACCTGATACTCTCCATGAACCAGATTCGTATTAAAGACACACTTTCACAGATGAGGCATGTGGCTAATTATATTTGCACATTTGGCTAACTGCTTAGCCATGCAAAATGAGCGATATTATGGGCCATGAGTCACCAACCATCTTGCCATATGGACATAATTTTCTGAATATCATATATCTTTTCAAGTTTTTATGACAATATCATCTTATTGTGGAATAAAAAAGATTGCATTTTGCAAAGCTGTTTCTCTATTAAATATGCTGGAACATACTTTTTCATTTGTTTTATATTAAGGCAACAATTTGAAAATTATTATTTTTAGTGAAATAAGTTAAGGTTTTGAAATGCAGTTAAGCATCATAACTGCTTTACTTTTCACATGGTAATCTCCAACAGTAGTTTCCTAAAGAGACCAGTGGAGGATTAGGAGTATCACCCTGAAAGATAAATCACTAAAGACAAGATGACTCATATTTTAGTGCCCAGAGCATAATGCAAGCATGATGTATCTTTTATAACCATCTGCATCACGTTTTACTTGATAGGAAAAATAGTGATCTAAGCAAGATTAACAAACTTCTCTGTGCATCCTTGTTGTATGTTGAAGTACGAGGACAGAGAAAACTTTTTCATGCCTGCTCCTGATTTTATTTGAGGAAATGTAATGTTCATTTTATTTAATGCATTGTACTTCCCATATACTGATAGTATGACTGTTAGCATTCAAACAGCAAATTAAAAATCTGGGGTAATAATTATCTCAAATAATTAGTAATATGAATAATGACTGAAGGCTAAAATCTCAGTCTATGTAAATAGTGTCTTGGAAGCAATATAAGTAGTAGATCATATGATTTATTATTATTAAAAAAATGTGTGATAGCCAGAATTCTTTTAAAATGTCAAATAATTTCTTTTTCATTTTCTATAGGTATTGATATTTCCAGAAGATCTTTAGGGCACTTATCCCAAAGATGAGACAAAGCACTTATTTTTCAAATCAGTGACTCTCATACTGTTTTATAAATAAATAACCTATTAAATAATTTAATGCTTAGTTTTCTTTAAAAACTAAACCTTGGTTATATTGAGAAAAAATTTTTTATAGTTATGTGAATAGCACATGCATATAAATGTTTACACTTGCACATATATATGCCAATAGCACTTTTTTGTTGAACAGGCACGTCAGACTCTCTGAAGTATATAAGAAAGTGTATTGGCTTAATTAAAGGAAGAAGTCAGGGCAGATCTTGTATTAGGCATGGTTTCATTTGAAGGCTCAAAGCCATGGCCTTCTTTCCTCTGTAGAATGTGTTTTCTGCTTCCTTTCAGCTCATTCTCCTGGCAATTCCAGTCTTACATCATACTAATTTTGAAGGTTCCCAGCAGATAATAGAAATTATGATTATGAGTCTCCTGAACAATCAGAGTTGAGTTATAAATCCTAAACTCAGGCATGAAGTCAATCCTTCCCAAATATAAGGATGGAAAATTAGAAGGGGGTGTCTTTCAGAGGAAACCTGACATACTGTTTTAAAAAACACAATGAATGCACATTAAGGTGAAAAACAGTATTTCCACACTTAATCATGACACAATACAAACAATTTACAGGTTAAATCCCCATACTATGCCCCATTCTCACTAGATATTTCACAAAACCATTTGACAGGTTGTGTACTTTAAGATCTGTTTTTTCTAAATCTTTTTTGATCTAATGTTTTCTGCCATGTACCTATCTTTTTTTATTATACTGTTAGTTGGTGTATAATGCTACCTAATATCTTTTAATTCATTCAGCAAATTGATTGATCAGGATTACTCCCTGATTACAGAAAATTGTTGCTCTGTCCTCAGTTGTTTAACATTCAGAAGACAAATGTGGGTGATTCTAAAATCATATGTGGCTTCTGTTTTGAATGCAGTGCCTGCTATTCTGATTGGGATCTCATCTTCCTTTTTGTGCACCTGTTGCTTGATTAGTTTTTGTTTTGTTTTTGTTTTCCAGTAACCTTAACTTATAAATAAGAGGATATTGGCTGAGTAAATCCCTAGAAATTAACCCCATTACATTAGTAAAAAAAGGCAGAAGGATAGGAAGGAAGAAAGAAAGGAAGGAGGGAGGGAGGGAGGAAGGAAGGAAGGGAGGAAAGGAGGAAGGTGAACCAAAGAAAAATATACTTTCTGTTTACTCCTTGACTTCCTGAAGTAGGTAGGAAGAAATGTTTGTCTTTAAAGTCCCCGAGGAAACCCTAAAATAATAAACAATGTTTTATATTTGAGCAACTTATTGACCAGGAACAGATTTGTGTTGTTATACACAAGAACATTTTCTTGCTTAATTTTTTGGGTTTAAAAGGTAGGTTTGCTTTAAGATAAAACTAAATTGGCTAGATTATATTTTATATAAGATGATCAGGAATGTGAAAATCTAAACTGATCAAGGTTAGGAGATCATCACTTCGCATTCTTATCTCAGAATTAGAAGTGTTAATATTTTAAACATATTTACATTACATTTTATCTTTTAAACATTTGTAAGTACATATATATTGAAGCAATTATACTTACTGCATTGATGTGAAATACAACTCTAATATGAAGCAAGAATATATGTTGAATGAACCAGCATTTTAGAAAAATAACATACTCGTATGCAGTAAGATGGAAAAAAATGCCTTCAATAATTTTTTGTGTGTTCAGACAGGAAAAAAATTTGTAACCAGGATACACCAACATTTTCTTAAGTTATTAAATATTTACTATGTACAACATGCTATGCTAAGCTGTTTTTGCAAATGTAAATTCATTGAACCCTTCCAAAAAAACCTCTTTTTTGAGTACCAAGCTGAGACATTTTAAACAAGGAGCCTGTTTTAGAGATATTAAAAATGGGATAAAAATGAAGTTTTGATAGCTTTTCTGTTAACCATCATCAATTAGAAGTTAATGGATAATTTATTATTAGAAATATTTATACCTTTTACATTATGCCACAGTAAAATTTCTAATGAAATCAGTGGCTATTACTGAAAATTATTTATAGTAATATAATTAATTTCATTCTTGCCTAACCCTTTGTTGTTAAATAAGAATTATTCTAAATAAAGTGTTATTCGAAGATTGAAAACATCCAATAAATGTGAGTTAATAGTCTATATGGTTAAATCTATTTCAAGGCTGTGACCACATTATTGGATAAATTACTTGAAGAAAAATGCATTTATTGTTTTCATTAAGGCTGTGATAGCGAAATAAATAACCCTGTTGATGGGGATAAGGCGTTAATCTGGTTTTCTCGCTTTTGATAATTCCACTGTGTTGTTAAAGGTTTATTCTGGAAGTTCGGAACTATTCAAGTGGATAATTGAGTTTGGGGGAACTCAGATGATAGATGGAATTGGTGTTAATTGAAGTATTTGCCTAGGGCCTTTTCAGTGCTCTCAGAAAGAAAATAGCATTCTATGCACCTCACCCCTGCAAAGACACCATTGTCTTTTTTTCCCCTAAAACCTTATATAAAATGTAGAACATAAACTATTATTCTCTTTCTTTATTAAAATGATTCACAACTTACAGATGTGGTATACGTCAAGCTGTCTTCATTCCTAAATATGATATAAAGTGAAATGTTTCTGGAAAACTATCTCAAAATAAGGGGTCATTAACACTTAGTTTTACTTTCAATAAGCTTTTTATTTTTGCCTAATTTTAGAAATTTTAGGGTTTAGCCATAACACGTAGTTATATTTAAGCATTTTGCTTTATATAATGAAACATATTTCCATACAGAAACAATATAATGTCCTATAATGGGAAGATTTTTTTAAAAGGCTAATATAAGAGGTATAATCACAATGCATAATTTGGGTTAACTGATGGATAATGTAAATTTTATATCAAATAATACTTACTAAAGATGGACTCTGGCCAACTTGAACTTTACATTTTCATTATTTATTTTAGATTTATTTGGAGATAGGATCTCACTCTGTCACCCAGGATGAAGTGCAGTGGCATGATCATAGCTCACTGCAGCCTCAACTTCTCAGGCTCAATTGATCCCCTCGCCTCACCTTCCCAAGTAGCTGAGACTATGGGTGCAGGCCACTGCACCTGGCTGATTGTTTAAAACAATTTTCTGTATAGGTGGAGTCTTGCCGTGTTGCCCAGACTGGTTTCTTACTCCTGAACTCAAGCAATACACTGACCTCAGCCTCCTGAAATTCTGGAATTACAGGCATGAGCCACTATCCCTTGTCTTGAAATTAGTAAAACAAAATATTTATAGCTAAGTAATGATTTAGGTTGTACATAGAAGGTTCTTCCTGCCATCGAATAATCCTTATATATCAGTTGAATATCCCTTATCCAAAATACTTAGGAACAGAAGTTGTTTCAGATTTTGATTTTTAAAAATTTATAAATATTTGCATATAATAAAGAGATGTCTTGGAGATGGGATCCAGGCCAGCACATAAAATTTATGTCATATATGCGTATGTGGCATAAAGCTAATTTTGTGGATGAAACAATTTTGGACGCATTTTGATGGAAAGCCGTGACATGAAGTCAGGTATAGAATTTCTGCTTGTGGCTTCATGTCTGTAGTAAAAAAGTTTCACTTTTTGAAGCTTTTCAGTTTTGGATTTTTTAATTAGAATTGTTCAACCTATACGTCCTTTCTTATGGATTGTGAATTTTAGAGCTATACTTTTTTTGAAATTTCACTTTTACTCTGCTCAGTTTGATTATTCCCTTTGGTTCAACTATGCCATATATTTACATTTGCCATGAGAAAAAAATATAGCTCAGTGTTTGAGATTTTTTACGTACATATTTATTATTTATTTTTATTAAAATTATGTTTTGTCTTTTTATTAGGAAATTATAAGTCAAACAATATTACTACAAATATTGCTATAATTTTTAGGGCTAACCAAAACTCTAAACATATATGCTCATGACACTGAAACTAAGCAAAGGGTCCACAATTGAAGAACACAACCATGTGATACTCATAATAACATAAAAACTCAACCACAAATCACTCTTTCCAAAAACAGTATCCACAGTTGGAACTTAGGAATTGTATCAGAGGAGCTTTGGAACTTAGCTGGCCATTGGTTGGCATATACACTATTTATTAGAATACTGAGTAGGCATTGCCAAGAAATTACATGGATATATTGTTCTATGAGTATAAAGTTTTGTTGTAATTACTGAAATAACTACTAAAAGTACCCTCAGTCATCCAAAAACATCAAAATCAATGAGATTGTATATTATTCTCCCTTAGGAACAGAAAAGAGAAATAGTTTGAGATTTTCTTCTAAGAAGACTCCAAAAGCTGCTGACAGTGCTTGAGATGGTATTGCCGTAGTTATCCATATAATTCTAAGTTTGCTCATTTTCTTAAGTATGTTGCCTAACTAGTCCTTCTTGTGTGCAGTAAACAAGTTTACTATCAACTAGAAGACTTGTAAGTGAGTCCTTAGTTTCTGTGTTTATTGAACTGAGTTATTCACAAAATATGAAACAAAATAAAGCAAAAAGTGATACATTAAAGGAATCATTAGTGGCTTCAATAAAAATGGCATGATCTTAAACATAATATACCAATTTATAGCATGTTGTATATAAAGAAAAAATATATATGCGTCATCAGTTTATTTCATTCAAATCCTATGTGGCATCACAATTTTTTTTCTGATGTTTCACATACGTGAGTCAAAATTCCAACAGAGAATAGCTCAGGGTAAACCCACTAATATATAGTGAAGAGGGAATTTGATTATGGATTTCCTAAAGGTTCCATGGCTTTACATAGTTTACATTGTCTGAGATAGGCAACCTTTGTAGAAAGCTACAATAGGGTTGCAGAACAGTCAAAAAAGTGAGGGACAGCATCAAGTGATAACTGCAAAATCAATAAGTTAAAACAGAAAATGACATTCTGATGAGGGGATATTGATGGCTATATTTATTTAGCTTATAATTTTGCCAGGGTCAACTTGCCTCAATATCTTGTATATTCTTTTCAAATTTGGTTTTAATCAGCTTGTGGGATCAAAGGTTATTCAAAGAGATCATATGATTAACTGTCCCAGACTTTGGGGAAAGGAAGTATTAGGAAAGCATTTTAATAGTGGGCTTGATAAAAGGAAGGTCATCAAAGTACATTTATATTTGAACATTTAAAAGCACTTCTTTGAAGTGCTTCCTGATGAGATTCCACTTAGTTAAATATTCTTCCAAAATGCTTTCATAGTATCACATCTGACTGGGGAAAGAGAGAGGGGAGTGGTATAGAGTTCCTGAAAAGAGAGGTTTATGTTTCTGTCAGGTTTAGAATCCTTTACTTTTTTAGGTTACATTAAACAGTATATATGATATATATACATATATATGTTATATATATATATGTATATATATGCTTATATATATATATATATATTTATATATATGCTTTCCATGAAAGCAATGATACCTTAATTGTACTTTGATCTTTATGGAATGGTTTGCTCCTTTAAATTAAACAAATGCATCAGAAATGCATGTATTCAGCAGTGCACAAATTATATTTTGATTGATTTGGATGAGAGATTTGAATTAATTGATTGGGTCATCAAACAACAACTCAGCTAATTGAGGTAAAACTTACCTTCTAATGGAAATTTCCTTTTTAGAGGAGTTGTGCTTTGCACAATAAGGATTAGTGAGCTTCCCGCTGAAAACAGCCACATTGATTTCATTTTAACAGAGCTCAACGTGAAATGTTTTTGTCAATATTCATATAACTGCCCCTTTTCCAGCATTTTATGTTACATGGTGTGAGTCAACCAAAGCCTGACTTTGTGTAGGCAGTCCCGACATAGGCTTTATGAGACACTTGTCCCTTCAAAGGATGAATATGTCATCTTAATTCAAATCAGTAAGAAACAGGATTTACTCTCACTTTGTCCTAGACATCAAGCAGAAAAAAATATATATACATTTTTTAATCCCACACAACAGCTTGACCAGTTCTGAAGACTCAATGGTAGCAAAGCTGTTCTGAAGCTGAAGTCTTGAGCTTATGATGGTACATTAAATCATTTTGTCTATCCTGTGCATACCCATAACACTTCAATCAAAGTTAATTTCAAATAAAATCTATAACTTTATTCCTTAGATTGAAAGGATCCCACCATTCAAATGTAGGCAGAAATAACAGGAAGACCATTATGATAGTATGAGTTTACCCTCATAATATCCCTGAGCTGAAATAATAAGCTCAAGAGAGCGAGGAAAAATGAATCATAAGTGATTAAAAATTATCATGCTACATTTCTTATCTGCCATAGTAGATTTTAGGAGAGAGGGCAGTTGCACCTGCAAACTTCAGTAAAACCAAAGCCCAGAACTGTTGTTCACTCATATAACATTAAAAATGAGGCATATTTCCAGAAACAATAAAAAAATCAGAACATAATCATTTGTTTACCCCATTTAAAGAAAGTATCCAATAAAAGAATCCAATGAAAGAATTCAAGCAGAACATAAATATCAAGGTACAAATTAAGAACATGAATTTCATATCATATTTTAAACATATCTCCCTAAGCTTTGCTGAGGGTAAGCATGGAGAAGAGAAAAGGTACTAGGCAAATCACTATGTATATTGCTATTTATATAAATAAATATGCATTATAAATTTAAATCACTATATAGTGTAATAAAATAAATTTGTAAATATTGATAGATAGTTATGAAATATCTAAAAATTTAAAATAAAAATTTTAAAAATAAATTGATATTCTTTAAACACAAATTACATTTTAAAACTATATACTATTTACTTGATATTTTTTAATTTTTAAATTTTGTGGGTACATAGTGTATATATTTATGGGGTACATCAGTTATTTTGATACAGGCATGTAATGTATAACAATTACATCAGATTAAATGGGTAGCCATCAATTCAAGCATTAATTCTTCATATTACAAACAATCCAGATATAATCTTTTAGACCACAGTGGAATCATATCCATATCACCAACAAACTAATAGATAATTAAATTTCAAAAAGATATCACCTGATGATGTCAAACTATATCAAATATTAGGAATGAATGTAAATAAATATGTGCAATATAGCTATACGAAAATATAAAAAATGTTATTGGCAGAAATAAATAAGAACTAAATACTATAAATGAAGGTTATACCATGTTCACTGAAGGAGATATTCGTACTGTAGCATAGAAGTTAGCCTTAAACTATTCCGTAGATTCAATTGAACCCTTAACCATTGTCCCAGTCTTATTTTTGGGGATACTGATAAACTGATTTTAAAACATGTATTGAAATACAAATTACCAGCTTTGCAAAGTCAAATTTGGAAGAAGTAAAACAAAGAATATGGTGACGTGGAGTAACAGGTATCATACAAAGCTATAGCAATTAAGATTGTTTGAGGTATAGGAAAAGAGAACTGGAAAACACCTGGTTGTGTAGAAACAGATCACATATGTATGGTGACCTAAATTATGGCAAGGTCACATTGCCATCATTTGCAAATGACAGTCTTTTCAATAAACAGTGGGGGATCAATTGGATATTCATATTGTATTAAAGAGTTTGACTATAATTTGACACTTAACTAATTACAGATTTTAAAGCTATAATATTGCAATGTGATTCTTTTTTTTTTTGAGACGGAGTCTTGCTCTGTCACCAGGTTGGAGTGCAGCGGCATGACCTCGGCTCACTGCAACCTCCACCTCCCGGGTCCCAGTTCAAGCGATTCTCCTGCCTCAGCCTCCCGAGTAGCTGGGACTACAGGCATGCACCACCATAGCCAGATAATTTTTGTACTTTTAGTAGAGACGTGGTTTCACCATATTGGTTAGGATGGTCTCGATCTCCTGACCTTGTGATCCACCCACTTCGGCCTCCCAAAGTGCTGGGATTACAGGCGTGAGCCACCGTGCCTGGCCTGCAATGTGATTATTAATGTTAACCACCTAAAGTTGCTGTACATTCCACAGGCTTAAGGGCATATTCCCCACCTACATTGCTTTCCCTTCAAATAACAGCTATCATTTTGGGGAGCTCCAGACCACAGGCACTTCTTACTAATTGGATAAAAATTCAGAGGTTTCCATAATATGCACAGGTTTGATAATTCACTAGAACAACTCACAGAAGTCAGAAAAAAATTATAAATCTTATGATTACAGTTTTATAATATAATAAAGGATACAAATTATGACCAGCCAAATGAAGAGACAAATAAGGTAAGGTGTAAGAGGGTCTTGAACGTAGAGCTTTCCTGTCCTCTTCTCATGTAATCATAACATATCACCCTCCTGGTACATCAGTGTGCTCATCATCATGTAATCATAGCACATCAACCTCCTGGTACATCAGTATGCTCATCAACCAGTCATGTCATCCAAGCTCTGAGTCTACAGTTTTTCTTGGAATTTCATTAGTAGTAATGATTGGTCTTGTAGCTGAACTAAATATCTAGCCAGCCTCCCCTCCCTGAATGTTGGGTTGCTATGATCGGGCTTAGAGGCCACCATTTAATTACATGTGTGATCTTTTCCTCATGGCCATCCCTATCCTGAGACTATTTATGGGCCTGCCATGAGTGACCTCATTAGCAAAAAATCAGGAGCACCCCACCATGAATAATAAAGATGGTCTTATCACTGGGGAAATTGCAAGGGCATAGAAGCTTCATTCCAGAAACCCAGAAAAAAGACCGTGTGGATAACTTATTGCACAACAAAGCATCTCCAGTTTCTCCTTTGCATGTACCTCACATCTGGATAAGTTAATTAAAAAAAAATACCTAAGTGCTTCCTTCTATTGCAAAAGGAGGGGATTTAAATCATGCAAGTCCCTGCCTACATGTGGAAGCCCTCACCTAAGCCCCACTACCTATCAACAGTGAAAACCTGGAGCCTGGCCTTTTTTCTCTGCTTAACAGTCATTTTGGGGTCAGCTAGGGGAGTAGGGTAACTCAGTTCTATGCGGAGTCTTGGTTATATAAGTGATAAATCTGTTCATACATTCTTGGTACATAAGTACTGTCATCAGTGTTGACATCGAAACCAAATTTTAACTGAAGGTCCATTCTGCCTTTGCAGGATTATCTTAAAAATGTGGAAACAATGTATCTTGACCTATACCTCACAACATATAAAGAAATCAATTCCAGATGGGCATATATTTAGCTATAAATGTTTAAAAATTAGGCCAGGGGCAGTGGCTCACATCTGTAATCCCAGCACTTTGGTAGGCCAAGGTGGACAGATAACCTGAGGTCAGGAGTTCGAAACCAGCCTGGCCAACATGGTGAAACCCCATTTCTACTAAAACTACAAAAAATTAGCCAGGCATGGCAGTGCCTGTAATTCCAACTACTTGGGAGGCTGAGGCAGGAGAACTGCTTTAATCTGGGAGGCAGAGGTTGCAGTGAGCTGAGATCAAACCATTGTACTCCAGCTTGGGTAACAAGACTGAAACTCTGTCTCAAAAAAAAATTATAAAAGAAAAATGAAAGAAAATATCTAGTTCATTGCAGGCAAGCAAAGAAATTTCTCTTTCTCTCTCACATGCACACACACACAATGAAAAACCGATTTATATAAAATTTTATAAGTATAACATATATTGTACATATAGAGAGAATATATATGTTTATATGCATGCATATAATTTCAAGTATATTTAAGATTCTGTGGAAATCAAAGTCACAAAGTGGAAAAAGATAGTTGTGATAAAATATATCTGAAAAAATACTATTTAGGATTATTTGACATCTAATATAATTACATTAAAAAAAAACCTAGAAATTCAATAGAAAAATAGGGAAAGAGCTGAACAGGCATCTAGAAGAGGGTATCCATATGTTCAATTAACATACTAAAATGTGTTTAACTTCATTAGTCAGGAGGGAAATTCAAATTAAAACCAAAATATTTTACCACTATACAACCACCAAATCACTATAACACAAACGCAAGTGATACCATTAGCTGTGAAGATGCAGAACAGATGAAACACTCACCCTTATGAGAGTAAAAATTGGTGTAAACACATTGGAAAACTGTTTATTATTGATTAAGGCTTCCTGATCTAGATCATATCTACAGTTAAAAATTTTTATCACTCTTAGTCGCAGCAGCCTAACGATTATTGAAATTCTAGGCTTGTAGCTAATCAGTAGAATGGTAACTATTGCCAAAGCAATTTATATGTATTGACAGGAAAAAAATCCATTAAAATTAATAACATAATTATATACTGTAGTAGCTCCAAAATATAACTATGCTGATATTAATGAATATAAGAGCTATAATGGTAGACATATTTTAACTTTGAGTGTTGTTTATTATAAAGTAAACTTTTAATGTAAAAAATCATACTACCTTTAGATAAAAATTATTAAAATTAAAAGACTTGATTATAGGTAATTCAAGAATGTACAGACAATACAAATATGGCTAAAGTAATCAATTAAAATAAATTAAAAACAATTACCTTAGTAATTGAAAAGTCAAAGATCCAACAGCTTCGAAATCAAGTCAAAATGATCAAACAAATCAAAAAAGAAAAACTAAACAATTTCAAATGTTTTAAAAACTGAGTAACAAGGTCAGGCATGGTGGCTCACACCTGTGATCCCAGCACCTTAGGAAGCCCAGGAGGGAGGATCAGGAGGTCAGGAGTTGGAGACCAGCCTGGCCAAAATGGTGAAACCCCATCTCTACTACAAAATACAAAAATTAGCCAGGCATGTTGGTGGGTACCTGTAATCCCAGCTACTCGGGAGGCTGAGGCAGGAGAATCACTTCAACCTGGGAGGCAGAGGCTGCAGTGAGCCAAGATCGTGCCATTGCACTCCAGCCTGGGCAACAAGAGCAAGGCTCCGTCTTAAAAAAAAAAAAAAGAAGAAAATAGTAACATCTCAATTATATTAAAAATTAGAAAGAATAAGTAAATTCATGGGTTAATATTGTGTAAATATACTATGTGTATATGACTTTTTGAAAATATTAACACTTAATGAAGATATAAAAATGCAAGTAGATATTTTAACTATGTTATATATAGATAGATAGATAGATAGATAGATAGATAGATAGATAAATTTCATCATTTATCCAAAGTAATTTGGCTCCAATTTGTCAAAATTATAAATAAATTAAAAGAGTATCCTGCCCTGGATAAACTTTCGAAAAACACTGAGCAGAAGGCACCCTCTGCAGTACAATTTCTAAAATGTTGACATGATTGCAGATTCAATGAAAATAGTAAACTAAACTAAAAAAGTGTCTTCTGTTTGACTTTACTTGTGTATACCTATGAAGTGATATTTCTGTATAAAATAGTCATAGAATTAAAACAAATGAACACAAATTAAAGTGTAACATCATTCTTTACTTCCATTTCTGTTTGAAACTTTCCTAACTACTTTTGACTATGAGTAACAAATTAGCATTATTTTACTAAGGTTGTTTTGCACAGTGTTTGAAATAAAAATTCTAAATGTCAACATTGTTTCATTCAAAATTGCAACTTGATGATTTTTATTAGATACAAAGGAAAACTCTTCTATCATGTTTGCCTGAACCAAGAATATAATAATTTATGGCCCTAATATGCATTGACCATTGAAATATTCATTAATTTACATGTAACTATTTTGTTACCAGAAATTTATATTGTATTCATTTATTTTTTCTTATATTTTTAGTAATGGAAAACAAAAGATGAATCAAGTTAAGGATGAATTTATAAAATGTCTAGATAGAGTTGCTATATCTGTTTTTAAGGATATGCAAAAATAAAACAGCCACTTCTTCATGATATCAAAAAACCTAAACATGGATAAAATTTATAAAGTGCGGGTGAATTATCAATAACCCCAAATTTTCTATAAGCATAATATATTTAATTATTTCTTTTTTTGTTTGTTTAAGTCAAATTAGCCATCAGTCCACTGCATTGACAGGATTAGAAATTTCAAAATCACAAGAGTTCCGAGTTCTTCCTTTTTTCAGAGGAAGGGTACTTATTTCAACTTAGGTAGCATTGTCCCACACCTACAATGATGAACCTTGTGGCTAAGATTTTTTTTTTAATTGATAATTTACACTAGTGTTCTACCCTTGAGGTTCTAGCTGACTGCTGTAATCATTCATGGGTTATATACTCTAGTTGGTGTGTCTGTTGAGACGTTTATTTTATAATTACTGTTCTTTTGCATGGATGTGCTGCAGTTATTTAAGTTTACTTTTTGTAGAGGAAAAAGCAAAAGTGGAGAGATAAATAATCTAAGCTAAAAGCTTATGCATAAGTGTTAATATTGCAGAACTTTCCTCTATCATACAAACATTGCATTATTTTGGCATAGTCTATCTGTCTGTTTATCTTAACCAAGTAGACTCTGAGTACCTTTAGGTAAAATATTTTATATCTATCTTCCTCCTTAGTACAGAGAATGGTTCCCCAAAGAGCAGGTACTTGCAAAACTATTGATAAAATCTGAATGTATTAAAGGAACATGTTGCATTCCTTACTTGGCACTTTTTAAGTTGTAATGTATTGTTATTTCTGTGATTGGATTTTGCATGACAATGAAATATAGACTATTAGATATTGTCACAATCGTGAGAAATATTGAACATATTTCAAATAACTTTTGATAACCCACAATATAAGTATCATCATGTATTGCTACATAAAAGTAACAGGATAAAGCGTAAGAATAAATAATAGTTCATCTTGACTTCCTAAAAATGATTTTTATTAAATACTTTTTGAAAAAATAAATGACATGAAATATTTGGTTCAATTCTGATTATCTATTATCAAACTTTTCTTTCCTCCTACTTTAGCTGAACAAATTCTTTTTGTATTTATATTTACTGTGTTCTGTATAGAAACTCTTACTATTTACTCCCTGAGAGGATAAGTCCAGTGACTGACTGGTTTCTTTGATATATGGCACTCTTTTGAAGATTAAACATTGGTCTCTACTGCTGACTGAATCGATATTCAGAATTGACAATAGCTTGATCAGCTTTCATAAAATTAAGTTTTTGAGAATGTTCACAACTTGTATCATGAACACTTTGATCATGAAGGCATTGAGTAAATAATGGGTTGATTTGCGGGAGAAGCTCACAGAATCCGTGAGGTAGATTAGATTTCCACGTGATTAATCATCGTCATTGTAGAAGGGTAAAAAATGAGCAGTAATATATGAGAAAAAATCTCCACGCTCAGTGTCTATTCTGAAAGAAATTTTTTCCCCAAAATTTCTTTTAAAAAAATCCTCCAGTAATAATTGTTTAAGTCTCTATCCAGTACTTTAAACAATACCGTTTACTCTTTCCCATACATTGGAGCGGATCTCTGCTTTTTTGGGAAAAAAGAAAAAAGCAGCTGTGTTTTCGGAGGAAGCAGAAAACAATATGTGCACGTTGAAGCACTGTCCGCTGTCCATGAGTTCTCTCCACGTCTACTCTCCTTTGAGGCTACTTTAAGTGGTCTGGCAACTAAAAGCATTTTATTTCTGCTTGTGGAAGAATATTATGCAGAATTGTGTGTGAATCCGATGATGAGTCATGGTTGGAGTTCACTACATCAAGCTAATAACTCAGTCCAAAACGGGGAAAACTTCCCTGTTACAGAGAACAGAGATTTGATCTGAAACCTAAGTATTCTCTTAGTGCAACTACATAATTATATAGGCTCCATAATGCATTCCAGTCAGACATATTCACTACAAACGTTATTTGACCAACTAGGCCATAATCATCAAGGAATAGACCTGTTTACAGCAAACACTTCTCATCTAGGCCTGCAAAAATACTGACAGTCTTATGATTTACACACTAAAAAGATCAGAATACTGTAAACAAATTTGAAAAATACTTCTTCTGAAATTCAAACAGGCTTGTGGGTGAAATGACTTTTGTTTCACTTTAGAAAAAAGATTTTGACATGACTTAAACCAGGAAAAACACACTGAGGGGCAGGTTTCACTCCGGAATTATACATGGAGTCTTTCTCCTGTGCAGTAGTATGCTATGTCTTAACAAAATGATTGTGGTCCATGAGACAAGCTGCTAACTAGGCCCTGTGAGAATGATCCCATTCATGTAGTGGGACAACGTAAGCTCTGGTGGGAGAATCAGAAGATCAATACCTCTTCAGCATAATAGCTCACAAGGTGAGACATATAATATTTATAGAGTAAGACAGTAAAAATACACTTCTGTTGCTGCCATATAAAAGCAAATTGTTTCTGGTGTTTTCTGCTTTTTAGAATAAAGAAAAAAGCAACTATTATGCATTTAAAAGATGCCAAACAATAGAAGGAGTGGTGTTAATTTTTTCTTATTAATATATACTACTGCCACTCCCAATAAGTAAGCTCAAAATTATTTCTTGTAGTGCTCTAAGACTTGCAAATTTTCTCTCTAGGCCAATAGTTCAGTAAATTTTTGGTGTCCTTGGATCAGTGTTCTTTCCATCTTTGAAAATTTCAATGATGTTATCACTTTTCTTTAGTAATAGCATTTGGCTTACAGTTTACACATTGTTCAGGAAAGAGGGCCCTGTTTTGTAAAATGATTTTTATTCCATGCTTTAATGAGCTAATAAGAGGACTCTACCAGTTGATGAGTGTATCTACACCAACACGGAAGCCGGAAAAATGACTAAAGAATGGGGTAACAGACCATTGGATCAACTGTAAGAGTCAAGCCTAAATGTCATTTATCAATTAACCTCCACCAAGGCCTCCATGTTGACCAAATGAACAAATGGCAACTTGTTTCTCGCAGATTCGACTTAGATGAGACCTAGAGTCCAATTATCCCTGAAACATCTGGAATTACCTCTTTTTCTGGGGTACATTATCCTGGAAAACGGCTATATATCTCTTTAGGAATGTTTGGGAGGAGGTTTACAGTCATATTTCAGAAGTTATCGTTAGGTCTTTTCTCACGAGTATATGATACATCTTGTTCTTCATTCAAAAAAATCAGTGTATTTCGACTGACTTGTTTTGAGAATTAGGTGGAATACCTTTAGTATCCCGGTAAGTCGCTTGGCTCCTCGTTGGCCTATATGACTCGAGGATTCCAGTATCCTCCAGTTAAATCTTCTGCTCCCCAAAAAATAGCTTTGCCTTAAAATATTAACATTAGTATTTCTTAAACCATTCCTCCCATGTAAGCCAAGATTTATAGCTGCAAACAAGAGAAGCCACTCTGGATAATTTAATCAAAAGTACTGATTGTAAGTGTATTAGAGAGTTCACAGAATGCCTAGGGAGTCAGAAAAACTAAAAACATTCCTGCTAGAAGGAAAGCAAAAAGTTATCATGAAGCTATTACATGGAAACATTTGTTCTGCTCTAACATACTTCTAAATAGCGATTATGTTAAGGATTGAGTTCTAAAATACTAACAGAAATACTGTATAAAACCCAAATAAGTCTGTTTTAGTTCTTCAGATGCTGTCTTTAATTGTCAAGTCTTTTATATACCTCATTGGTAAATTCTCCATCAAGCGTTGATAGTGAAGTATGAAAAGGATTGAGGCTGCTCACAGTGGCTCACGCCTGTAATCCCAACACTTTGGAAGGCCGAGGAGGGCAGATCACGAGGTCAGGAGTTCAAGACCAGTCTGGCCAATGTGGCGAAACCTTGTCTCTACTAAAAATAGAAAAATTAGCCAGGAGTAGTGGCACATGACTGTAGTCCCAGCTCCTTGGTAGGCTGAAGCGGGAGAATCACTTGAACCCGGTAGGTGAAGGTTGCAGTGAAGCAAGATTGTGCCACTGAAGTCCAGCCTGGGCAACAGAGCAAGACTCCTTCTCAAACAAAAAGCAAAGAAAGAAAATAATTGAGAAATTTAGTTTTTAGGTTTTCAAGCAATATGGGCATGAAATCGTAAAAAACATGCTTGGGAAGATTGTAACATAGGTTTTGATATCTGCCATATGCTACTTTATGGCCTATTTAACATACTTAAACAAAATAAAACAAAACTGTATTCTAAAAACTAAATAACTCATTGTAACAAATTCTGCCTAAAAATAAAGCTAGAGTACAAAAGAATTAGCAGCACACTCCTTCCCTCTCTTAAAGGCACTTCAGTCCTCATTCACTGCGTACATTTCAGTTGATACATACTTCTTTCTTTCAGTCAAAATATAATATTGGTAATTACAAAAAAATTACAAAGATAAAAGAGAGATGAAAGTTATTTCGTGTTTATTTGACTTTTAGGTTTGAAGTCAAATTTTATGTTTAATATTTTAATGTATTTATCTTCTATCTTGGTTATGCAATTAAGAAATGCTAAGTATTTAGGTAATCATAAATCCTTATACTTTGTTATGTTCTTTATATGTATTTTACCTTTTTCTTTTAATCTGTTCATTATGAATGAATATTTTAAACTTTCCTATCAATGATTTGGTTTTCTGGCGGGTTGATTCCGTTTTTAAAATCTGATTCTCCAATAGCATTATTCACAGTATCCCTTTAGCTCTGTTGTCTCATCTTTGATGACGATAACCTTTTAAATTTTCTTATGTATGAGGCATTGCTGTCATCTAAAATGTTCGTCTGATTTATGGACTTAAGGATGTATGAATGAATTTTTAAGAAAGCATATGAGTTTAAAATAATGTGTGAATTATTTTTTCTTTTGCCTTTTGCATGCAATTTTCCTTTTTTTTCTTCTCTCTTTCTTTTTAAAATTATTCCACTTCTGTCAGATGCAGTTTTCTCTCTTCACTGAATGTGGAAAATAATTCTTTTTTAATTTTCTGTTTTTTCTGTTGATGAGTCCTAATCAGTTTCTGGACCACATTATTTCCAATTTTACTAGAAAAATTGTTGTTTTCTGTTTTAATATTCTTAATGAGGAGTGGGGTTATTTATGTTTTAGTATCTACTAATTTTCCCTACAAATGAATGCCTTCCAAAATATCTTTCTTTCATCCTAATATTTGGGAATACATTTTATTTCTATACAAATTCATAGTAATCAAATTAGAAATGTTCTATAAGATTAGTTATCCACATATCTTTTTCAGAGAACCTAACATTCTCAACAAGCTCTGCCACTGGGCAGAGATTATGTGACATGTTCATGAAACAATCTATTTTTCTTCTTGGAATATGGGAAAATACATTTCCCAGATTGCCTTCCTCCTGTGTGGAATGATGTGACTGAGATCTTACTGAAGACATGTGGGAAGAAGTGATTTTGATGATGATCTTTCCCTCTCTCTTTTCTCGTAGGTTTGACTGAAAAGTAAATTAGTTGTGCTAATAAAGGTATACAATGGAAGAAGCATGAGTCCTTGAGCTTAGCGCTTGGAGAAGAGCCACTAAAGAGACACGTGTGGCAAAGAACATTCACATCAGAATTTGTGTAAGTAAGAAATACAGCTTTATTATTTAAGCACCTAGATTTTTTTATTTCTTATTATAGTCAATGGTGTTTTTAAAATACAGACAGTGAGATATCAACACCTGACAACTTGTGTCAGAACTGATTGAAGACAAAAAAAGGGGCACCTGCATGTTATTGGCCAAACGTTTGGTGAATCTGATTTATCTACAATAAATTAGGAAATTGGACACTGTTAATCTGAATCACTTAGGAGAACAGAAAACAACTGTGTGTTTGAAATGCACCTGCATGTTCTTATAGGAGAGTTCAAAAACTCCTACAACTGAGGTTGCTAAAAGCGAACTCCCTCACATTATCTTTATAATACATTTTAAAGATATTAAATCACATTAATTTGAATAGAATTCGATTCCTAGTGCTTAGTTCTCCTTAGGAAAAGAAAAGTCTGGATTCTGTTATTAGACCTCTGGCCATCTGTCCGAATAATCACTGTGACAGTCAAAATTCTTAGTCACAAGAAGAGTTGGATCTGGCTGCTTTAAGCAGACAATGACTTCATTAAAGGATATCGTCTAGTTCACAGAGAGGGCTGGCAGTAAAGGCTTGAGACAAAGCAGCCAGAATCAATCAATCAACCACCATACAAAACTGGTCTGGCAATAATCTGCAGCAATTCTCAAAGGCACTAATAACTATACTTTCCATTGCTGTCAATTCTGGGCTGAAAATTAAAGTTCACAGTAACAATTAACCAAACCGTTGCTGGAATGTGTTCTAATCTCCATGTTTTTGACATTACTGGCTTCCAAAAAAAAAAGTCTGCTGAGAATTCATCTACTGATTGTTCACAAATATTTATTGAAACTCTGTAATAATACTACTCCTCGGTTCTGTGTGGCACATGGCCAGCTAGAAACAACTTAGACCTAGAAAACTGATGAAAATTCATAGCTAAAATCCAACTAACAAGATATGAGGAAAAGCAGTTCTCATAAGTGTATTTTAATACCTCTGAGAAGAAATCCATATTTTCTCTCCTTTCCTCTCCCATTTCTCCTGGCTAGAACATGTGAAGTTGAAAATTATTTGAATAAGCAAAAAAAAACAACTTTAAAAAATACCAAGAAGGCAACTCTCACATCTCTTTAGTTCTAATTGCCAGAAATTAGGAGAGTGCGTACTTGTCTGGAGAATCTTCTTATATCTGAATATAACTGCAGTTGTTTCAGAAAAATGTAATTTTTAAATATTCAGCCTTTGCCAAAAAAAAGGCATTGTAGAAAAGAGGAGTGTGATCAAATCAATAGTCTCTACCTGATAGAGACCTGTTCATACGTCTGTGTCCTAGGACTACACTGGGAGCTGAGTTTATACAATACTTGAGAATATCTTAAGTACATGAAAAAATATTCAGATGCTGGAAAAGAAAATAGAAATAAAATGTTTAAAATTCTCCTCCTAAAAAAAAGTTTTCTATGTGCAAATCTATAATCATCATTAAATTTCTGAAGATTCTTAAATATGATTCTGTATGTCTCTCCTGCATATGTGATCAACATATCTGGCTAGCAATAAAAATATTTACCAGTGCACCTCGCTGATACTCCAAATGTTAGAAATGACTTTCTAAAGTTATTTCCTTGTTTCTAATTCTTTGTCTTATATGTGTATATAATTAGCACTTTGCTTATGACACAGTGGTCATATCATATACATAATTGACCGAAAGAGTGGACAGACACTGGCAAGCTTCATATTTAATGGTAATATTTTAACAGAAACTAAGTGTTTTTGAACAAAAAGTACTCACATAGTCCCCCTGATAATTTCTGTCATTTTTATTGTTTAACAAGAAAAAGATCAAGCAAACCTGCACTTGTACCCCTGAATTTAAAAATTTAAAAATTAAAAGAAACAAAAACATTCATTAAAAACGATTACAAATACAAATGTGTATGACACTTGAGGGGTTATTTTTCCTCTTTTCTCTGGAACGCTTTTATTACTAGAATATATATCTAAATTGAATTTCTGTCTTTAAGTTACTTGGGCCATTTTAATTGTTTTCCTAATTCCTTTTAAAAATTGTCCTGTTTCTAATTCGAATTGCTTTTGTAATTCTTTTTAAAAATTTATTATTAAATAGATACTGTGGTAGGAATTTATCAACTTATTAATTAAAATATGTTTATTAATTAAAATATATTCTTCAAAAAATACACCTGATTTCATAAGTAATATAAACCTATGCAAATGCAAATGAGATGGGAGTAGGGACTTTGATTTGGGTTTGAAATTGGTATAAATTTGGTTTAACAAACCCAATTGCATACTGTGTGGAAGAAAAATGTGCCATCCAAGGCCAAGATTTTTGCAGATATCTGTAGGAAGAAGTGAAAAAATATTTTCATTATACACTGTAGTACCAGTTTTCTTTTTACCCACCGGTTTGCATTCATATGTGTGTGTGTGGGGGGGGGGTGTAAAATATTTATACCCACATATCATATATATATATATACATATATATACACTTTATATATACAAATATACACTTTATATATAACATATACATATAGGTTCATTCTTATATTTATTCATATATTTGAGTTTGTGTATACATTGCACATAGCACTGACATTTTGATAAATATTTGTGGATTTGAGAGACTTGTGCAGTGAGTCAGAGTACCTTATTAAAAATACAACTTTGCTTTTAAAATTATTTTATTAATATATGCTCACTCTTTGAAGTCCTTTTGTCCACCCATCTACTGAGGATTTGTAACTATTCAGGGTCAAATGATGGTCACATTTTATTCCCTTTTTCCCTCTTATGCCTTTTCTCTGGTATTCAGCCGTTCTCTCATGATTTGCACTGGGAACACCACTGACTATATAATAATATCAATAATATATCAATTTCATGCAGACACACATATATGCTAGGCACTTTGTATTACAGGTAATATCTAACCTTTATCCGAAAGTGTGGTATAGGTATTACTATTATCTTTATTTTCTTGGTGGATAAACTGTATATTAGGAGAGTTAACTTGCAAAACTTCTGTATCTGACATGTGTTCCCAAATTTCTGTATCTTCTTTTTCCAGAAAGATTGTCCATGTAGGGTTTAGAAAAACCTCTAGATTTCTGGACTCTATTATAAACATATGATCTGGCTGTCCTCATACATTTGAAAAACCTTCTTCAAGTCTTCATTAAAAAGCAAAAATTGTCTCTTTACTTTCCTGTAAGCTCTGATAGACTCCCTAGACTCCCTACATAGTAAGCAGAAGTGGGCAGGAATATGTTGGGCTTTCTTATCATTTTATAATCAAGGTAGACATTATGACTGCATAATTCAGTCATTATGCATAACAATAAATATTTATTAAATGAATTATACGTGGATGTATAATTACAATATCTCAAAGAAAATGAAATTGAAAAGAAAGACTAAACTGTTTTCTGACTCCAGAAATTTGGTTCAAATGTCCAAAATCTCTTGAGCTATAAGCTTTAGTGGGTTAAAAATTTTAGACTTGAAGGTGGACCACTAGATATACTGCTACACTGAAACCTATACATCAGTGATAAATGGTCTATACTCTCATCTATGTGATTGAGAGTTGAAACAATTACTTACTACACTCATCCATGTTAAAGTCTCTTTTTTTGTTGTTCAAAATGAAATGCTAAAATCAGCCAGTCACATTCCCATTCCAGAAGCATCATAAGTATGGGCACAAATATTCTATAATAATAATTTATTTCCAGAAACCTGTATGGAAATAAAGTGATTGATACTCAACTAGATTGAAAATAATATTCTTTAAAATGCATTATGCTACAACGAACACTTCTAAATGACAATAGTTTGAAGATGTCATAGATCCCATCTTTTATTATCTTTTTAGTATTCTTTAAACACCACACATTAAATTTCCACTTAGAAAATCAAATTACCTAACTTGAAATTCATTGAAACATGATTTTATTTATTTCATTTTGACAGACAGTCATATGCCACTAAGTTATTATCATTTAATATCAATTTCGTAGTGGAAAAGATCAAAGCTAAGAAGAGACTTGTTTCCAAACATAAATTTTATTATTTTCTGTCTAATTCAGAAGAATAATGACCTGAATGCTTATTGGTACAAAGAAACTTGGTTTTGCAGAGAATGCTGTCATAGATCTACCCAAGTTTCATGGCTTTTTCTCAGTAGTTTCTGAGAACATCTTTGTTCTAGTTCCTGGGTGTTGATGATACCTGGGTTTGGTTTGTATCCACAGCATGCTTGCCCTTCTACTCTGTATTATCACTGGAGAAGGTAATCTGCTCAACCATGTTATAATACTGCCAATTTTCAGATTTATTTATTCAATGCAGTCCAATATCTACTTGAATAAAACAAAACAAAACAAAACTGCTTGTACATTTTGGACACATGTAAAAGTGTAAGGATTTACAAACTCCTGTAAGATTTGTCCCTCCACCAAGGCTCTTCCCTTAGGCTGTCATCAGCGTCCGCCTCACTATTGAGACCCTAGATCTGAAGGTCATTAAGTTTTGTTTTCTATAATGAATAAATTTATTATCTTACACAGCCATTGTCTAGATATATGGGAATGCAAAGAAAGATAATTGCAGTCAGGTGTCTGGTGGTCAACAGCCAGCACAATTCACAAAGGGGGAAAATCCAAGATTCCAAACTCATGGGACAAATTCTTCCCAACAGGTGTTAAAGCTTTTAACCCAAAAAGTTTGTGTTTTCATGCACATTGCAGAGGATCAAAGATTTATAATTAACACTGATTCATCATCACTTCGACTGTCAATGGTTTTCAAACTATGCTACTTCTCTAAGGCACATTTGAAATGTGTGAGGGCACATTTTATTTTTATAAAGACAGAAGTATTGCTGGTTTTTAATAGACTGCAGCCAGATTTACTAAAATCTTGGAATACACAAGATTATAATAAATAAAGAATGATTCTTCCACAAATGTCAATATGACCTATTTCAAAAATAATGTGTTTTCTACAGTTAATCTGGTTCTCCCTCTTCTATTGCTGCAATATTTCTTATATTGGCTTTTTATTTTTGATCCCTAATACCAACTGCTATTTTAGTAGCTCATAGGATCTTAACTTCTACTGCAATAATTTCCAAATGTCACATGAAATGCAGCATTCAAGTATGCACACCTGATACGGTCTGGCTGTTTCCCTACCCAAGTCTCATCTTAAAGAGTAGTTCCCAATATCCCCAGGTGTTATGGGAGGACACAGTGGGAATTGATTGGATTATTTTGGGGGGTTCCCCCATGCTATTCTTGTGATAGTGAGTACTCATGAGATCTGATGGTTTTATAGGCATCTGGCATTTCCCCTGCTGGCACGTCTCCTTCCTAACACCTTGTGAAGAAGGTGTTAGCTTTCTCTTTGCCTTCTCCGATGACTGTAAGTTTCCTGAGGCCTCCCCAGCCGTGCTGAACTGTGAGAGTCAGTTAAACCTCTTTCCTTTATAAATCATCCAGTCTCAGGTATGTCTCTTTTGGCAGTGTGAGAACAGACTAATACAACTCCACAATCATTGAGTGCTTTGCATGTGTGACATATTGTTCTAGGCACTGAGACAGAGTAAAAGTAGCTCCTTTTAAATTGTCTCATTCTTGTGCAGAAGACAAATGATAGAAAACTAAATCCAAAAATAAAAGTCAGGAAGTAAAAAGAAGTCATGTAATAACAGAAATATGATTATTAGGCAATAACTGGGAAAATAAGGACAACTTTTAATAGGATGGTCAAGCAAAGGGAATAACAGTGTTTTTGTTTTGTTTTGTTTTGTTTTGTTTTTTGGTTAGTTAGTTGGTAATTTTAGAGACAGTGTTTCACTGTGTTTCCCAGGCTCATCTCAAACTGCTGGCCCCAAGCATCCTTCTGCCTCAGCCTCCCAAAAAGCTGAGATTACAAGCATAAGCCACCCAATCCACCATGGGAACACTTATGATACCATTGGTATTGAACTAATACAAATAATTGTATTGAACACATCAGTAGAAGGGCATTGGAGTCGAAGTGAAGAAATATACTTGGAGAGTGAAATAAAATAAGGACGAACATGTAGGCAGGAAGCAGATACCATGGGTCACTACCGACAGGGCAGCCATGCATTGCAGCATGTCCAAAGCAATATCCTAATTATTGTTTTGGTGTAATTATAAACAGCACTGCCTTTCATCCTTTTTTACACAATTAAATATATGACAATTCAGGTTACAGAATATGTTAAAGGATTGGCATATAACATACACAAAAAGTTATTTGAGAACTTAGGCAAAGCAAAACAAAACAAGCAAACAAAACACCGCCTACTGTGTGGAAATATTGGTGAAGAACGACGAAAGGAACGGAGTTGATTAAAACCAAATGGAAATATATTGCCGCAGTCTCAGTGAGAATGAGTCATAGAATTGACAAGAATTTTGTCATCAAATGTGTAGCTAAGTGAATAGAGTCAAAATCTGTGTAGGATGTCACTACTGTCAGCAGTTACTTGTCTACGGTTTTCCTCCGTTCAAGAACTCTAGCCAGAATAACTCTAACAACTCCTATCTTTAAATCCAAATGTATCTGTGTTCTGGCCTTTATTCTATTTTACAGAGTTCTTTACGTTGGGAGTAATGTAAACTCCGGTGATTTCAGCTGAGTATAAAAGGGAACGGATGCCTGGATGTATTTGTGCCTTTTCACCTGCATTTCCTTCTGTCTTAACATTTACTTTAACATAGACCTGCCTTTTCTTCATGATGTACTCGTCAGTGTTACACATCGACCTTCCAGCTCTTCTTACCTAGAAATTCTTAAACTCTACCATTTCTTGTTTCTTCATTCTTCGAGCTCCGTTTCAGTGCCATCCACCTTCATTAATTATTTTCTGATCTCCCAGTTCATCCATTCATGTTCCTTAAGGTTGTTAAGTATGTTGGTAAGGGGTACAGACAGGGTCTCGTCTTCTGCCCTCATTGGTTACCTGTTGTGTTATTTATTATGCCATGTCGTGCATCACTGTACACAGTCATAGATCCTCTTTTCCTACTGGCTTTTCTTGCTGCAAATAAAAATGATGCGGCATAATTTCAGTGGTTCCTGGATTTCGGATTGATTTTTCTTTGGATGGAAACCCATGTTTAAGCTAGGCCAAGTGTGGTTACGCCTTTGCATTCATATGATTTACAATCCTCCCTAAATGTCTTATCCTCAGGCACAAGCATTTTTTTCCCAGAAGAGATACTTATTTTGAAGTCATCTCCTGTTTGTTATTTTTGCATTTCTGTTGCCTACCTGGTGTTTATATTTGTTTTTAAAATGTTATAGTTGAGCATTGCTTTGATGAAAGTCCTAAAAATTGTTTTAAAATTCATTGGTTTTTTTTTTTTTAGCTGCTATGTCTTCATTAATGAGTTGGAAGATTTACAAAGCACTCTTTGTATACTAGATATAACAAATTAAGAATATTCATTCATTAAACACTGTATCTCACATCAGTCATTGGGATCTTTGAGGACTTCCTATACATGACCCTCACTTTTCAGTGTGTCCTCGCTGGCTTAGTGGTGACATTTAGTTTCTTCTGTTGGAGATGTGTGCCTGCAGCTCTGCGTCTGTGCTTTTCCAAATAAAGGAGCTGAGATGGTAGTTATAATATCAGAGGCTTTCAAACACTATTTTCCTCTGAATCTCTTAAGTTTGATTTAAAAATCTAGGTACTGCCGTATACTTTGTTGAGTAAATATCTCCAGTCTTTTGTAGTAAATTTGTAAATTTATTTTTTTAAAGATAATTAATTTCTAGTGCACTAATAAGAGGTTGACATTTTAATGTGCAACTATTGTATCACTCTTCCATTGAAATTTAAAACTAGCAATTTGATAATGGCACAATTGAAAGTATGAAAGGACATATCTTCAGTAGTCAGAAAATTTCCATGGTTGCTTTGTTTCTATGAAATTGCACTGCTATGCCATTTATGACTTACATTTTTATCCCAATACTTTATATTTATAGATTAAAAATCTTTTATGGATCACTATCATATTTCTTGCTAACAAGATATTGTAGTACCAACAATTCCAATTAATTATTATTTTAGTATGACTCTTTTTAGTATACAATTAAGTCTAAATGAATGTTTTACTATACTGATCAACAATTTTAAAGTAAAAAATTATTTTGGAAATATATTTCTTATGAAGATGAATGGAGCTTAGCTGTACTTGTGTCCCTGAACTTAAATGTTAAAAAAAAGAAAAAAATACCATAAATTATTCATGAAGTGCGATGTATGATAGAATACAGGGTATCATTTCCAAGTTATTTGGCGGAGGGTATGCAGAAGTCTGATGTTGAAATCTAGGACATAATTAAAAAGAAACATAATAAATAAGAAATACATCCATTTGTTTGTTAACATTCACTATCAAATTATTTGTATGAATAAAAGGTAAAATTAAATAGTGTTAAAATCAGATGAACTAATAGCTAATATTGTAACTAGAAAGTAGAACAGATCATGAGAAAAAAAAAAAGAAATGCCCATAATTGGAACAAGTATTTCATGAAATTATTTTTATAAAATTATATGTTACCTATTTCATTAAATTTTGAGTAATTAGTATAAAACAAAACAAATTTTTTTTTACTCAGGATATCCAAAAATTTTGTTCTGGAAACATTCCAGTGACATTTAAAAGATTCAGCATCATATACAAATTTAGCTTTTGAATTTTTTAAAGGCTCTCCTTTTCAGCTACTCACTCATCTTATTAATGAGTTGTGAGAAAGCTCAAAAACATTGCTTAACTTTAAACATGGCTTCATCATGATGTTTCCTTTTGATGTTTTATTGGATTTATTCCTAAAACTCCATTTCTGGGCTGGGCACGGAGTCTCACACCTGTAATCCCAGCACTTTGGGAGGGTGAGGTGGGCAGATCACCTGAAGTTCCAGAGGAGCCTGGCTAACATGGAGAAACCCCGTCTCTACTTAAAATACAAAAATTAGCCAGGAGTGCTGGCATGTGCCTGTAGTCCCAGCTACTTGGGAGGCTGAGACAGGAGAATTGCTTGAACCGTGGGGAGGGGAGGTTGCAGTGAGCTGAGACTGTGTCACTTCACTACAGCCTGGGGGTAAGAGAGAAATTCTGTCTCAAAAAAAAAAAAAAAGTCCCTTCCCATGGAAGACAGTACAGAGCATGATTGTAAGAAATGAGTCCGTCAGCTCATAGTTGTTCGAGTAAATCACTGTGGCAGTCTGCAGTGCTCTCGTTCCAAATTTCAAAATTTAATATGCACTTATTGCATATAGGCAATTGATGATTAATTTGTTTTACCCAGTAACCGTAAACAATTGAAATGGTAGAACTGCCCTATGCAGGTACATGAGTGATTTTATAACCCTAGACATTTTAGAAATAAGTACGTTTTAGAAATAAAATGATGAAATACTTCAAATACTTAATCCAAAGTGTTAATGTATTTGTTTCCAATCTAGAAAGAAGTTGCTTTATCTTCAGCATACTTACTGAGTTTATTGTTTAAGATTAATCTTTAAGATAAGAAACATAAAAGTACCCAGAAAATTAGACATGATTTTTTGAACAAAGCAGTTGGAACTACGAAGTGTGTAAGTTTAGGTTGTATAGAATAATCACATCACTAAGGTCTATAAACAATATTGGAATGTGTAAGACAATTTACTCCACTTGGTATTCTGACTTATATTGGCAAGATTTATTTAAATGCATAGAAATAATTTGCTAAATCTTAAGGTAATTAAAGTGCTTAATAATATCTTTTTAACTGTGAAAATATAGAATAAAATGTTATGGTAATTCAATTGGCTAAGTTTGTAAATGAAAATGATTGTTTAGAGGAATTTAATATTTCAACTTGTTCAATGAAATCTTAATTAAATCACAAGGGAAATAAAATATGATTTGCAAATTTACATTACAAGCTTAAAACAACCTAAGTTTTCAGATTTATAAGGTTAATAAATTAAATTCCAATGTAAACGTACAAACTGTAATTGGTTCTATACATGCACACACACTGACACACACTCACACACGTTAGTCATGCAATCCTCAGATGTTAAACATTCAAAACGACTCATAGCCGCCGAATGATCTTGGGAGAGTAACTTCATTAATTTTCCCTTGCTTAAAATAGGGACAACAACAGAACCTGTCTCATAGAACTTACTTGAACAGACCATTGAATGATATAATAAATATAAAAACATACAGAGGTGAATTAAAGAGAAAAATGTGCTCTAGGAAGACAAGTTATCTCACTCACATGGAATCTGAAAAGGTTGATTTAAGAAAAATAGAGAGTAGAATGGTGGTTATCAGAGGCTGATAACTACAGGGTGCTTAGGAGGAAGAGGAGAATGGGGAGATGATGGACAAGGGATGCATCATTGCAGTTAGATAGGAGAAATATCTTTCCTGAGATTTCTTGTGCCGCAGGGCTACTATAGTTAATGACTATACATTGTGTTCTTGAAAAATGCTAAGATGCTGCATGTTGTATACTCACCACAAAAATGATGGTTATGCGAGGTACTGCATTTGTCAGTTAGCTAAATTGTACTATACAACAATCTACGTATAGTTCAACACATTATATTGTACATAATAAATACATATAATATGTCATTTTAAAAAATAAATATATTTTTTTAAAAAATTGCTTCAGGCCCGCCACCGTGACTCATGCCTGTAATCCCAGCACTTTAGGAGGCCGAGGCAGGCGGTCAGCAGTATAACACCAGCCTGGCCAAGATGGTGAAACCCCATCTCTACTAAAAATACAAAGAAACATCAGCCAGGCGTGGTGGTAGGCACGTGTAATTCCAGCTATTCTGGAGGCTGAGGCAAAAAATTGCTTAAACATGGGAGGTGGGGGTGGCAAGTCGAGATGGCATCACTGCACTCTAGCCTGGACGACAGAGTGAGACTCCATCAAAAAAAAAAAAAAAGATATCTCTTTAACCAAAATAAGGATCACAGTGTAATCTACAAAGTTTAGTAACCTTTCCTCCTTTCCTTCCACTTTAGTACAAAATATTGCTTATTTTACTTGGTGACATTCAAAATGATAAATTAGGTTATAATTTTTTTCTTTCCATTGACTATCAATTATTTCTTAGAAATGCCATTTTACAGAAATATAAATAAAATGTGATTTGTGTAGCACAATGTATTTTTCATATGCCCATAAATAATTATTGAATATCTGATATTTGCCAGGATCCATGCTGAGTGCTGGGAATTAAAGGTAAACAAGAACTACAGCACAGACCAATGCTCAAAAAGAATAACATGGTAGTCAACATTCATTGAATACCAAATACGTGTTACAAAAAATGCTGAGTTCTTATTTGCGATGTATTATTTCTTCTTGAAAACATCCTTATGAGGAAGATGTTAATCACACATTTCACAGATGAGAAAACTAAGCTTTGAGAGCTACTTGGTCAGGCCTGCAGATAGGAAGTAGTGAAATTGGGATTCAAAACCTTATTACCTTATTAATGTCTTACAATGCCTCCAATCTGCTCCATTATCTTTGAAATGGATAGTGCAGGGGAGAAAAAATAATTTTCTCTCTACCCTTCTCAGTTCTCAGCTTGGAGTCCTTTAGCAAAAGACAGTTTAAGATGAATAAAACAGAAATGTATCAACATGTGTATTTCTGATATACATGGGAGAACGGGAATGAGTACTTCTCAGAGAGGTGGCTTAGAACCCTAGCTTAAACAGGAGTGACGAGATTAAAGGAAAGGAACTTGTGCTTTTAGGGGTGGCCAATTGCAGTAAGGCACCTAAATAGGAAATTGGTAGATGAAAGTTAGCTAGTCACGTGTGTTAGGTAGATTCCCCTGGTGCAGTTTCCAGGGTCATAAGGATCTAACTAAAGTTATCTCTGGTGATCAAACTTTGTCATTCTTGGTAGAGAGGACTTTATAAACTTATAAACTTTTAAACTTTACAAACTTATGTCATGTTTTTATACAAACGGGAGGTGAGCAGAGAGCTTTTCTTGTGTCTAGATCTTTTTAATTGCCTTCAGCTCAAAATAATTCTTAGGCCAAAGTGAGATGTTTCGGAGAGGCGTACTCTGGTACTCCTCAGTAATAAGCTTTTGTGTACATAAGTCTGACTTAAATTTCAATGCAGTCTATTTCTATGCATGTTATATTGCCTACATATATGTGTGTGTATATGAAGGTATTGAGTGGTATCTCTATATGTAATTTACTTCATAATTGTAAATATTTGAGGTTGCTTTGTAGGTTAAAGATAAAAGGAAAGTATGTTGTAATTACCTTTATTATAGATGCATACCCAAATTAGGCAAGGGGAGATCCATATTAGAGGAAACAAACATATTTGTGTTTACTGTAATTTAATTTTAAATATACATCTCATATATTGCCTTTTTCTCTTTTATCATGCTTTTGGAATTCATTAAAGTATATTTCAGGTAATTCCGAAGTTCTCTCTAAAAGTCTGAAAAAAACTAACCGAGAAGTGTTAGTTGTGACAGAAGTAATTTAAAAAAATCACAGAAGTATACATGTCTCAATAGTAAAGGTAAATTTTGTGTTTTTTGCCATGGTTTACATTTTAAATTAATATACATAAATTTAATATGTATATTAAAAGGCATCTGACTCTAGTTCATAGCTTTTGCATATAATGAATATTAAATTATTTTCAAAACAAGTATTTTACCTCATTATTACAGATTAGAAATACATCATAGCTATTCAACAAAAATATAATAATAATAGAAAATATTCTATATGAATAGTGTTCGATTTTAAGATGCATAGTTATAATTATAATTTAATATTACAAAAACTAGAAATATAAATCCATATCTTGAAACATTAACTATTAGACAATGGAATATTCCATATGTACAGAATGACGTTATGTTACTGAAAAAGTGTTACATTCTCATATTTTAAGTATTGGTAAAATTTAACAATAATCTACAGCAAAATTACAAGTAATTGGGGATAATTACTGTGTTTCAGTCTTTAATTATCCTTTGCTTACCTGAAATGGATTTCTTGAGCTTAAAAAGACTGACGTTTTAGTATAACCCATTAATTATGTATACTCCACTAAAAATGTGATTTTGCAATTAAAATAACAACCTAAATCCTTCAAGTCACTCTGAGTTTTAGGCAACTTTGTGTTCAAATTCATTTTAGAGAAGTTATAAAAGGTCAATTATCCGTTGCCTTCACAACATCCAAGTTCTAGCAGAATCCATTAAGGAGAGCATCTTCAAAATTTGATCTTTTTTTGAGGTGTCCTCAAAAGAAAATTACAGCAAATCTTACCTTATATTCTTTATTAGAACCTGTGTTTTCGTGAACATGGGAAAACAAAGTATTCACAATTACCTCTAACTTCTATCTGTGACAATTTTGGTTTGGTAGATTAGGATCAAGAATTTTGTCTTTATAAAGAGAAATAGCACACACAATGAAATGGTGTGAAAGATTGACTACCCTGTCCTGTATACAGTGACATGCTTACCTGCCACAACTACAAAGCTAGTATTTTTAAAAATTGTGTTACCTTTTAATTTTTGAGTCTCTTTCATCTTTCCTCTTCTAGTGTCTTTCTTTCTCTTTGACTTTTAAAGAATATTTGTATCCTTCCAAACTTACACACTGTCAATGAATCCATGACTTTTTTATTCTCGTGAACATTTGAAATATATAGAAGGAAAAAGATAGTAAAGACAGAAACTGTAGACCAGCATTTTCAAGAGTTGTTTCTTTTGCTGTCTATAGCAATACTGAAAAGAAAGGGAAGAAAAATATATGTGTGAATATTTTGTTCCTATCTAGGGATCTCAAGTGTAATAATTTTTTTAAGTAGTGTATATGTATGTGAATGTGTTTGTGTGTATGTATATGCATGACTCTATGTGTTTGTGTTTGTTCTTAGAGGTAGAGAGGAGGGTGAAAGATGAGAAAAATAATCTATAGAAATTTTTTTTCCTTAGACTTTGAAATTTATTTGGGACAAAATTATGGAAAATTTTTTATTTATCAAGTACATAGTTATTAGGCTAGGCAAAAATAAAATAACCAACATGAAAATGTACATTTAATAACATCCTAATTTAGCATTAAAACTGCAAAATTAGTTTACTTTGATTTTCTAAAGCAAAGAGATTCTTCAGATTATTATTTCAAGTTCCAGAAGCTTTTTATTATTACAATAACAGAACACACAGACCCAGGCAGAGACATCTCCAAGGACGTGACGGTTACGTTTCACTGTTGTTTGCCCTTTGTTCCATCATTCTCTAGGCACTTATTATATTTGCTTTTAATGGTATTAGACATTTGTTTTTATTACAAATACACTCCAAGTGTGACTAAATAAATACATCATCATGTAGCCAACCCCCACCCTGCCGTGCTTCTCTTCCAGTAGGGAAAAAAGGCTAAATATGTCTTCATAGCTTATTTGGCCATAGTTGTTGCATCTGAGGTTTTAAAAATAGACTTTAGCCAAATCTTCTGGACTTCTTGAGTTATAGCTCATTATGTTACAGAAATTCTGGAAAAGGAGTCCTAGTGATGTTGTCCTTAGTCTCCAAAAATGAGGACGGTAACTGGGTTGAAGACAGCTAGAAGAGGTCTTTAGCAAATATGCAGAGGCAAATTTTGTGAACAAGATAATGTCTCCTTCTAGTAACACTAGAAAAATGCCACTCATGGCAGCTGATCCAACGATGGCCTCTGGTCCGTTTCTTGTTGCCAGTGTGGCTCCTGTTAGGGAACCACTTGTGATAGAGTTCCAGGGGTCTGCTTTTCATTCGGCTTGAGCCATGCTACAGTCAATCATGAGAAACAGACCTCTTCAAACTGCAAAGCTACCTCCCAGCTATGGAGCCTGGATTTTTAATAGCTGTCAAACTCCTTTGGAGTTTGTGGTTTATTCCTACCGGAAAATTGTGACAACTTTTAATTGATTGAAAGATGCCACCACCAATGGTGCTTATTGTAAAGGCCCCCACATAGCCTTGCTGAGGAGGGGGGTACTCTCTAGCATGCACAAGCAATCTGGATTGCTTTTAATCACAGCTTCAATTAGAATACTTTATGAGTATTATCAGAACTTACGAAGGTGAACATTTAAATCAAGAAATACGAAGTGATATGGCAAGCAAGAATATTGTTCATGAATTACACTTTCTTTTGTTTTTTGTAAATTATAAAATTTTATTTCAAAGGAAATGAAAAATTGAAAAATATTTTAATAAACTTTGGGAGAGTTGAAATATCCTTATGCGATGTCAAACTAGTTATTAAATTTATATATTCTCCATATTTAAATTAGAGAAAAATAATAAAAATGAAAATACTGACAAAATTATAAAAGATACTGTTTATGAGTTCAAATAGTCAGAAATTGATTAAAATGTAAAGCATATTATAAAATATACAAAAATACTCATGGATAGAGATTCCATCATTAACCTTCTTTTAAACTGCCTAAAAATGAAACTAAGACATCAGCAAGTGTTTTTTTTTCTCTACATTTCCTACTGAAATGTAGTTTATTAGGCAGTTTATCTAAACAGTTCGAACTTCAGTCATTTAAATTTTTCGAGACTCCTGAACATTTTAAAAACAATTAAACAGAGCAGCATCAGATTCTAAAGTGCTTAGTCATTTTGTTTTGCATAACTCATTGTCAAAATGTTTCCATGGGAATAAAATCCAACTCCTTAATATAGACTATATCCTATGCAATTCTCCTATGGCTCCATCTAAATTCAGATATTACCATACAAAAAAATCAGCTAAAGTGATATGCATATAAAACAATGCATTTTGATGGCTTTTAATCTTAGTTGTTGAATTCTAAATTCACCACTCAGTTGGTATTTCTCTTTCTGTTTAATCTTAAATCAACTGCTAACTATTCATTTTACCCTGATACTTTATTTGGAAAAAGCTCACGCAGGCATGAAAATGGTAGGAGATTGCATATACAACTCTCTCTTCTCTTTTTGAATGTACGCACGTATATCTCTATATATTATACCTATATATATATTCCCAAATACATTATACCTATATGGAAGTATAATACATAGAAGTGTATGTATATACTTTTAAATATATACACATACATATATATGTATATGTATATATATACACATATATTTTAAATATTTTTTTAAATATTTTATATTTTAAATATATATATTTTAAATATATATACATATATATGTATATGTGTATATATATATACACACACACATATATGGATGCATTATATATATTATTTATGGGTATATGCATATATATGGTATATGCAGAAATGTGTATATATATTTGACAAAATTAAATTTTATTTTTTAATGCGTTCAAACATCAGAGAGTTTTGTACAAAGCTCCTTGGTGCTTACAGGCATGCCATGTAGTTACTGTCATTGCTCATTGCTCTATTTTTAAAAAATTGAGTGGCAGACACACCAGTTGTCCTCTGTGGGTTCTTTATCCATGGATCAACATAATTTTTTAATAAGTAGTTACTGCATATTTGCTTTTTTGCACTAGAAAAATTACAGAGAGAAAACAAGTTTTAGCTCTCAATAGACATGCCATGTCCAGAGTGGTATTTCCTAGGATTTCTTCTAGGATTTTCATAGTTTGAGGTCCCATAGTTAAGTCTTTGATTTGTCTTGAGTTAATTTTTCTACATGGTGCAATGTAGGGGTTCAGTTTTAGTCTTCTGCATATGGGCTAGCCAGTTATCCAGCACCTCTTATTAAATGAGGAGTCCTTTCTCCATTCTTTGTTATTGTTGACTTTGTGATTAAGTCACTAAAAGCAATTGCAACAACATAAAATGACAAGTGGGACATAATTAAACTAAATGCTTCTGCACAGAAAAAAAAAAACAAAAAACTATTAACAGAGTAAACAGACAATATTCAGATTGGAAGAAATATTCACAAACTACACATCTGGCAATGATCTAATGTCCAGAATCTATAAGGAATGTAAATAATTCAGCAAACAAAAACCAAGTAACCTTCTTAAAAAATGGGTCAAGGACATGAACAGACAGTTCTCAAAAGAAGGCACACATGTGGCCAACAAATATGTGAAAAAAATGCTCAGCATCTCTAATAATTAGAGAAATGCAAATCAAAACCACAATGAGATACCATTTCACACCAGTCAGAATGGCAATGATTAAAAAGTCAAAAAATAACCTATGTTGGTGAAGTTGCAGAGGAAAGGGAATGCTTATACACTGTTTGTAAGAATGTAAATTAGTTTAGCCACTATGGAAAGCAGTTTGGAAATTTCTCAAAGAACTTAAAAGGAGCTACCATTCAACCCAGCAATCCCGTTACTGGGAATATATACAAAGGGAAATAAATCATTCTACCAAAAAGACACATGCACTCAATGTTCATGGAAGTGCTATTCACAATGGCAAAGATGTGGAATCAACCTAGGTGCCCACAAATGAGGGAATGGATAAAGAAAATGGGATACAGATATACCATAGAATACTATACAACCATAAAAAGAATGCAGTCATGCCATTTGCAGCATCGTGGATGCAATGGGTAGCCATTACCTAAACAAATTAACACAGGAACAGAAAACCAAATACCAAGTTATCACTTATAAGTGGGAGCTTAACATTAAGCTCATATGGATGTAAAGATGGGAAGAATACACACTGAGGAGGGCCGGGTGCCATGCCTCACGGCTGTAATCCCAGCACTTTGGGAGGCCAAAGTGGGTGGATCACCTGAAGTCAGGAGTTTGAGACCACACTGGCCAACATGGCAAAAACATCGTCTCTATAAAAAATTTAAAAATTAGCTGAGCGTGGTGGCTCACGCCTGTAGCCCCACGTACTTGAGAGGCTGAAGCATGAGAATCATTTGAACCCAGAAGCAGAGGTTGCGGTGAACTGAGATCGCAACTCTGCACTCCAGCCTGGGTGATAGGGTGAAGCTCCATCTCAAAAAAAAAGAAGACACTGAAGACCGCTAAGGGGGGAAAGTTGGGGAAGAGTGTTGTAAAGCTGCCTACCAGGTACTATGCTCAGTACCTGGGATCATACATAAACCAAACCTCAGTGACACCCACAACAAACTTGTACATGTATTCCCTGAACCTAAAACAAAAGTTGGAAAAAAGAAGTAATTGACTTCAGAGTTACTGTTTTCTTTTTATTTCAGCTTTGAAATGTGAATCGTTGATAAGTGTTCCCAAATTCAACAAGTTTAGTACAGGTTAGAACTAGGATTTGAATTCAGGCAACCTGTATTTTTTGTCTCCTATCACCACCTATTATACTGTAGTAACAGTGGATATGGGAATGGAAACCTAGCCGTATTTGTGAATGTATTCAGAGACAGGCTAATGAATTAGGTGGGCCAGGCAGCCACCCAGTGAGGCTGCACCTGCCAAATTCCGGTTTCAGTGTGTTCAACCATTCTGTTGGTTTTTCCTTTTCCCTTTTAGAATACATATTCTGGGAGTGGTTTGTTGTTTAGTCCAGCATAGTATCTCAGACAGGGAAAAAAAAAATTCATACCATAAAAAAGAATATTCACAGCAAGAACAGAAAATTATAATATTGCCTGATTCACTGTGGAGAAGATCAAAATTGCTTAGATCGTAGTATTTTTTAAGCATAATACAAGATAATTGGTACTTTAAAAATTATAACAAATCACTTCTTCTATTTTAGGCAAAAATGAAGAAAATAACTTGGGATATAGAAAATTCTGGCAATAACCAAAAGAGTAAATGCAGTACTTATTAACTGTTAATTATAATAAACTAATATTAAATTAACTATTTGATCAACCATAGACCTGTGATTGATACCTTAATAAATGCCATCAAGTAGCTGTTTTAAACCTACTAATCCACAAACCTATGCCCTTGGACGCTGTTATACAAAAAAAATTTATCAATGTATTGTTTGGAATGAATCACTTCTTACTGCACTGATGTTGAAAACAAATTTTTTGAAATAAAACAACAAAAACAAAAATACAAATTAAAAGATAGCATAGGTTTTTTTTCATCAAAGGTAATCCTCAAATTTTTAATCAGTTGTGTATTTCAAAATAGCTAATAGAGAATAATTCAAATGTCTCTCGCTTAAAGAAAAGATAAATTTTTAAGGTGATAGATACTTCATTTACTGTGATTTGATTATATGAAAGTATCAGATTTCATATGTACCCTGAGAATATATATGTTTTATAGGTATCAGTAACTAAGTATGAAGTGAAATGAGAAAATGCTAAATAAGAAATTTTTAAAAATGATGACAAGGGAAAAAATTGATTATACATTTGTAAATATTTTTTAAAAAAGATTAAGGAGAAACAAGCAATAAAAAAGACAAGTAAAGTATAAATTCCAAATACATAAGGTACAAGTTGAAAAAAATAGATGTAGAAAATAATGTCAAAAGTAGGTTACAAGAGATAGAAGTAGTAGTAATGGGTGGGCTGATTCAGGGTTTTGACTTCTTAACACAAAAGAATTTGAAAGTGAGTCCAAAGTAACAGTAACCAAAGAACTTTATTGCAAAGCCAAAGTACACTCTGAGAGGTAGAGCAGGCAGCTCAGAGGGAGGGAGCCCCTAGCGCCTCTAGGAAAATTCCCTCTATGGGAACTGTAGATGTAGATTCATAAAATACTGAGATCAGTATTAGAGAATGACAGAGTGCGGTTTGAGGCATGCACTTAAGTTATACATGCTGCAGCATGCATCAGATATATCATTCGCATGAAAATATCCACCTAGAGGTGTGTGTGTGTGTGTTTGTGTGTGTGTTTTGCTATTAAAATGAGGGAAAGGTAATTAAAAGCTAAACCTTAAGCCTAGTTGTGTATGTGAGACCCCATAGAAACCCCAAGACCCCCAGGGCAGGAATTTGTAGCTAATAGTTTCACGGGCTTTTGGTGCTGGTTGGTTGGAAATTCGGGAAGTTACATCAGGAAAAAGGGACTTTTGTTCTCTTTCCGGATCCATATCTGGTATCAGGAGCCTGTAACCCTCTGGCTGTCTGCTGCTTTCCTGTAGAATTGCTTACCTTGCAAAAGACTTAAATGCTGATGCAAGCGTGTGCAAGGGATGCAGAGCCACAGAGCTTCATACAAGGAGACGAGACAGTCCGGCCTCCTAATCTGACTTATCCTACGTCATGAGAAATTTTCAAAGGTCAGACTCAACTGACATAAAATTATTTAAAGTGAAGTATAAATAAATGTCAATGCAATTTTAAATCCATAGTTGAGAAAATATATTTCTACAGAATGATAAAATTGGTTAAAGAAGAAACAGAAAACTTCAACATACAGATAATGGTTTTTAAAAACTGAAAATCTTTGTTTTATTAAAAAGAACCCTAATTTAAATATTATTATAGTAAGTTCTACCAAACTTATACTTTGAATAAAGCATTACTCTTACCTGATACAAGTTGTTCCAGAAAATAGATAATTGAAGACTTATTATTGTATGAGTCTAGTAAAAACCTGATTTTGAAACTAGGTAAAAATAGTTGAAAAGAAATATACCGACCCATCTATCTAATTCTTTATTACGCATAGCCACTGAAATGTGCTTAATTCATTTGGCTAAGATTTAAAAATTAGAGCCGTGACCCAGAGCACAAATTTTAGTTTCGTATAGTTTTGACAGATAGTCTACTCACTCCATTTCTTTTTACAAAAACTATACACATCTTTTCAGAAAAAAAGATACTTATATGTTATCACATGTAACATTTTAATTATATCTTTTATATCATATTTTTCTATTTAGATTTAGTTTTGTCTTTAGCAAGGAACAATATGAAAAATAAACATCATGAAAATAGTTTATTCATCTTAATAAAAATGCAATTTTCTACTAGTAATTTGATGTTAAATTTTGCATTGTTTTATATTACTTTTACTTCATTAGTATTATTTGTATACTCATGAGCTTAAGGAAAATTTTAAACTAGTGTGTTTTAAAAGTGCTGGCCCTGTTTTCAAAGAAAGTATCTTTCTGCTGCAGTATGGGAGAAAGCCCCACCAAATAATAACAAGCACATACTCCTCCCCTTTCCATCCGAAAATCAAAGCAAAATCATGATCTTGAAATTCTACTTGCTAATGACTAATGTTAAATTAAATTTTTGAAAAATATTACATACATATTAAGTCCGATCCCACAAAAATGTAAGAATCTTTCATTGAATTGTCATAAAACATATATTAAATGGTAGCAAATTGAAAAAAAAGGACATTTAGATGAATTTATTTACTGATGATACAATCAATTTTAACTAACATTCAGAAAGGATATATTCTCTAGACTTCTCTGGCTTACTTATTGATGTAGATATATTTCGTATCTCACTTTTTTTCCTTCATGTCTGTTTGAATGCAAGCAACGTTTCTGTTAGTTCACTATACCATGTGTGATTTCGCTTGTGACAAGCCCCTCATTTAAATATCCTATTGACAGTTTTCATTTTCACATCAGGTCAGCAATCGGAAAGTAGACTCTTATTGTGCCATATAATTCCATTTTCAGGTATTTAAAGTGAAGCTGAAAGCATTATCAGTGCAGTTTTAAAGAATCTATTTTAAAGAAAGTTTGGCACCAGTTTTGTTTTCGACAGATTTGGAATGATCTCCTGCTCTGCCGAATCCATAGTGAATAGAAATCCTCCAATCCACTTTTCGCATTAGAGTGATATTTAGAAAATGCAAAGTATGATTAAATTAACCTCCCATCTACAGACTTTCCACAATTGATTAATTTCATTATTATACAAGCAAATAACTATAAAATACCTTTAATACCATTCAAAGAGATGATCCTTCATAGTCTCTGTACTCTCATGTTTCAGCAGATACAGCCTTCATCTCTCTTTGCATCTTTTCCAACACTGAGAGCTTCTTTTCTGTGCTACTTATATGTGATTCTTTTGTGTGTGTGTGTGTGTGTGTGTGTGTGTGTGTGTGTGTGACAGAGTTTTCCTCTGTCTTCCAGGCTGGAGTGCAGTGATGCAATCTCAGCTCACTGCAACCTCCACCTCCCGGGTTCAACCAATTCTCCTGCCTCGGCCTTGGAGTAGCTGATAGTACAGGTGTGTGCCACCAAGTCTGGCTAATTTTTTGTATGTTTAGTAAAGATGGGCTTTCACCGTGTTAGCCAGGATGATCTCAATCTGCTGATGTGGCCTCCCAAAGTGCTGAGATTACTGGCGTGAGCCACTGCACCTGGCCAAATAACACCATTTTTAACTAGACATTGAAGGTCATCATTTCATCATTATAGAAGGTTATGCACTTTTACAAATGCTGTGTTGCAGATTGCTGCTTGGATTTGTAGACTCAAGAATTTTTCTAACAATGTTGTGATTCTTATTTTAAAATGCCTAAGAATATATAATGCTATTAAATTTTCCTTTTGAATACAAAAAAGCAACGTTAAAATCTAGTTGAAACTACAGCAAAGTACAAGCATCATATAGATGACACAATCGAGACCTGGAAATTATGCCTTTCTTTTATAATCTGGAGACTCTTACTTCACATTGCTTTAATTCATCTGTCGTGAGCACTATATCCCCTAAGTCTTTTCTATTAATTATAACTTACACCCTCAAGATTTTTCACACCTTCAGTATATAAATTTTTTATCTTTAATGATGATAAAAAGTCATCACTCTCTGTATTCATCAAAATTTTTAATGGATGTGGATGTGTTAATGTAAGTTTCAAAATCGTTGTCTATTTTTTAATAATTTATTGCTTAGGATATCTAATTTCCTTTTTGAAAATAAGTTCTTTCTCTTTATTTGACATTAATCTCCCTGAATATCCAGGGAAGGTTGAGTCAAACTCATTTCTATTCTGGTTGTTCTATTACTTTTAGAAAAGAATAATTTGAATATAATATCTGGGATTCCATATATGAGTCAATGAGTAGACCCTAAATGATATTATATACCTTCCCATTGTATATTATAGCTCATGTACATTTGTTTAAAAATATTATCACTACAAAATTATTGAATTAATTTCTCTGTAAGTACATTTTGTAGTTATCATGTCCTGATAATTTAGCAAAAATGGGCACTTTTTAAAATGCTGTCTTAATTTACTCTTCTTTAGTCTTGTTAAAGACAGGCTTCTACTTCAAATGAAATGGCAACCTAATACTAAAACCTAAAGTGATTAATCATGTGGTCAATAGAGAACATGGCATTATAATCTTTGGACATACCTAAGTCATTGATATAACATCAAAAAGATAAAATTAAGCTTTCATAAGATTAATTGGTGTTTGAAGTGTGACTTTTAAGTAAAAATATTATAAAGTGCTTCAATGAAAGAAATATGCTCAAACTTTCTTAATATTTATGTTTCCTTTTATGTCTTTACCAATTCCTATTGCTTCAACATGAGATTAAAGATCCAATTTTAAAGCTATTGCAAAATCTCCCCAAGATGTATACAAATGTTATTTAGATATTCTGGTTGCATATACATGCATACACACATATAATTCGTATGGTATACAGGCTAATTTCAGTTTTAAATAAAATAATAAAATATGCATAACCTTGCCACATCAATTTTTCTTAGTAATTATCAAAATTACATATCACAAATAGCTACTAACAAGGTAATAAATAAAATTTTGAGAATAAAACACATATGTAGAAAAAATGTTAAAGTAGGTAAAGCAATTTCTCATAAATTCTGTTTACTCTAAATAAAATAGCCTTTTCTTAAGTTTCTTCTTTTTATACAAATAAATGAACCATTATATCTCATTAGTTGCTTTTTATCCTTACCAGTATTGCCTTAGTTTTCTGAGTAAATCAAGTTTTTTTGTCTCCATGTTTCTTCCTCTGTCTAAAGCCTCCTTTTCTCTGTTGTTATATTCCTGTAGACATTAGCCTGTCTAATTCCCATTTGTTCATCAAGCTGCAGCTTAAAAGCACCTTTTTTGAATTCCTCGGTTTACTTATTTTTTTCCCTTAAAAACAAATTATGGAAAAGGTATGGAATACTGTCTTGTGTCAATTTAAGTAGGAAGAGACCCATCAGGAATGTATGTAAGTCTAGGGGACTGTCATCTTACACCTTGGTTAGATGATCCTTGAGCTGCTACTAGAATGGAGACCTGTCATCATGTCCCTGGTGAGAATAGTGAGTTCTTGGAAAATGTAACATTGATCCCCAGTTTTATGTAAAGACAGAAGTAATTTCTCTGCATTATACTGGAAATCAGAAGGTATGAGGCAGACAGGAACTTTCACTGATTGTATTTTCAGGAGAGAGAACAGAGCTTGTTAAAAGAATACAGGGCCCATTGGATGGGACTAGAATGCATGAGGTGACGTGGGACCACTCTGGTTGGTTAAAGTTCAAGGTGACATCTCCAGTGGGTGACATCCTCCTGAACCATAATTAACTCATAAATGCCCAAATTCACTGATCTCAACCCAGCAGAATGCGCTATTAATACTTCTCCATGTACTGCTCCTTCTTCTGATCATTTTCACCAGATGAGAGAGAAAGTGCATGAGCTGGCAGTTTTGCACCTCCTGCCATCTGTTTGTCACCCCAGCTGTGCTCTCAGCACTTGGCATCATTCTTGTCTACTTCATCTGGTGCTAGTCCTCTGCTGTTCTTCCTGGAAATTTCCACTAACGTTAGTTCAGAACTCTCTTACCCAGAGAGCTTTGTTCCACCTTTAAATCTCTGTTAGCTCCTTGGAATTATTATTATTCTTTATTTTGGGGAGGTATCACAGTTCTCCTATTCCTAACTCTCTCCATGACTGGGGTTTTCAGATAGAGCACACTGAAGTTATTAGTAAAATTTTCCTGAGGAATGAATACATTTCTGTAGATAATCATTAAAATGCACAAGGGAGAGATTTTCTGGGTACTCGGATTACTAAATACAATTATTTTAGAATGTGATTTTAAAAAATTATCTGTAGTTCATTTGTATTTCTCTGAGAACTTGATTTGGAAAAAAGTCTGAAAAAATCTGACAGGAATAAATTTCACAAATTTTTTTCAGTCTCGAACTGGCAAGATCAGAAATGCCATGAACAGTAGACAGCCGCACAGAATATTTTCTACTTCAGCTGGTTTCTGAGCTCATGCAGACACGTGATCATACACGTACATACTTAGAATGATAAACTCACATTCTCAGTAACTAATGAGAAAAAAAGGAGGAAGGGTTGCTTTCAATTAGTCTCAAAGCTTTGTCCATATGTTCAAAAATTAATTGATTTAAGAGACAAATAACACCTGGTAGTATTTTTTTTATTTCTAAGGGGATAACAAAGTGAACTTAATATATAAATGCTTAGTTTATTCATTGTAATTATATCCAAACCAACTCAACTTTTAGATAAAATAAAAATTCAATTTTTAAATTTGTGAATTTCTAGTAAGAAACTTAATTCACATACAAATGTAGTTTTTAAAGAATTAAGATACATACATAGAGTGATATTAACATATATACAAACCTTTTACTTAACTATCCACCTTATTTCATTTTATTTTCCTCTAGGCACAATTAAGTTTAGATAGCATAGTTCATACGTTTTATGGGGCATTGAACTGGTAGCTTATGAGAGAATCATGACCATTACTGCTGCTGTTTCTGACAGACTGGGAAGATAATAGGCCAATCTTCTCTCTGGATGACTCCTGCCTGGCCAGAGAAGATGAGGTAGTAGAGGAATTGAATCATTTTAAAAGAGGCATTTGTGCAGAATGAAGAGTGGACTATCAATTGAGCTGTGCTTGACAGAAAATGGCACTTTTGCCTTTGGGCATCTTTTTAAGAGTAAGAACAAAGTTATATTTAATGTCTTCTTTATTTCATGCAATGAACATTGAAATTTCCTTGGTGCATATCAGAATAAATGGTATCCTGGTGTCAGTGTTATTATCACAGATAACTTCATGGAAAATAGGGATTATCTCTGCATTTAAGCTAAGTTCCTGGGATTGAATTTCCTTACATGCAGATAATAATGTAAGCTTAAAAGACACATAGGAATATTTTATAATACTGAATTACCAAGACATAAACACTGATCTTCCCAATCACTGTTTAAAATATACATTAATTAAGCCCTCATTCAATAAATTAATGATGAAAACACAAGCTATTTCTTTCTGTGGATCACAAAATATCATTTATGCTATATAATGTGTCTATATTTTTCCTTCCACATTAGGTAGAAAAATAAAATTTCTTTCAATATTTTCCACCAACCATAATATAAGATGAATTACAAATATTATATTTTTCTTTTTTCTACTGCTTTGGCTTTATCGAATTCCCCACTGTCTCTGTTTTCTGTGTTTTTCTACTAAATCAGAAATACAATTTTTTGATTAATTTTTAAATTAGAATTAATAATCTTTTCATGTCACAAATTATAAACATACTGTGCTTTCATAAAGAAGAAATTTGGTTTTCTTCTCGTAATGTAAGTTCTTATGACAACCTAGCCAGCCACTAGAGTCCTAGAGATCTGACTTTCTATTACTCAGGGAGATTTAATAAGTGTTTGAAGTTACTAATTTAAGTAATCCAAGATACACGGGGACAGAGGCAAGACTCAAAGGCAATGAAAATGATCGAAGTCTGAAAGTTTTCTAAGAATCCACAAAAGACAAAAAGCATTCAGGGCCCTCAAAAGGCAAAATCTGTGTCCTTTATGTGTTGTAAGGCTTCAAAAGTGCATATATTAGCCTTTGGAGTCTGAACATCAAGGACTGTCATCTTGAAAACAGCCCTAAAGGACCGCTGTCATCAAGGACAGCATTGCTGGAAACAGGTATCCAGCTGGCCTGTCTAGAGCAGCGATGCCTAAGAGATGAGAAAGAACCCACGGTGTAGAGTTGCAGAGTGCAGGAAGCAGCTACAATTCCATCTTCTCACAGTTACGTTTCCTGGTACTGCATATGCCTCAAAAAAGAAAGACATGAAAAATAAAAGATAGATACACCTTTTGCTAATCTTAACTAGTTTTGAGCAGCTTTGGCTTTGATTTCACATTCTAAAAGAGGTAACCATTGTACTATCAAATCTTTCTCCTCTCCCCTCCCCTCCCCTCCCCTCCCCTTCCCTTCCCTTCCATCCATCTCACTCTGTCACCCAGGTGGAGTGCAGTAGCTCAATCATGGCTCACTGCAGTCTTGGCATCTCAAATCTGCCAATCCTCCCATCTCAGCCTGCCAAGTAGCTGGGACTACAACCATGTACCCCCATGTCTGGTTAATTTTTGTATTTTTTGTAGGGATGGGGTCTCCCTATGTTGCCCAGGTTGGTCTCAAACTCCTGAGCTCAAGTGATCTGTCTGCCTTGGCCTCCCAAAGTGCTGGGGTTACAGGTGTGACCCACTGCACCTGGCCAGTAGATATTTTTGAAATCAGTAATTTATATAAAGAATGATGATCCTGTCATTTTACTTTTGTTAAAAGAAGTCTGAGCATGTCCTAATAGCTCTGAAAGCTGTCCCCTCATTTGCATCAATGCTGCTGTAGCCTGAGAAAGAATAAACCTTTCAAAATGCAAGTAAGGGCATATTACCTTGCTCCTATAGTCCTTCATTGGTTTTCTATGGCCTGTAGTATAAACATCAAACTCCTTAGAAGTACATCCTCTATAGCCATTTATAAACTGGCCTCTGTCTCTCTCTCTTGCCTCATCACCTTCCACTTCCTTCTTGGAACTTTAGGTTCCAGCAACAATAAAGTACGTGCAGGTCCACTAAACACCAGCCAATCAATTCTATACTTCAATTATTTATGTTTGCTATTTCTTTTTCCTGAAATCCTGCTATGTCTTCAAGACTCTGCTTTAAAGTCACTTCTTTTGGCCAGGTGTGGTGGCTCACATGTGTAATCACAGCCCTTTGGGAGGTTGAGGATTGCTTGAACCTAGGAGTTTGAGAGCAGCCTGGGCAACATAGTGAGACTCTTGTCTCTACAAAGAATAAAAAATTAACCAGGTGTGCCCAGGCACAGTGCTCATGCCTGTAATCTCAGGACTTTGGGAGGCCGAGGCAGGTGGATCATCTGAGGTCAGGAGTTCAAGACTGGCCTGGCCAACATGGCAAAACCATGTCTCTACTAAAATACAAAAATTAGCTGGACATGGTGGCAGGTGCCTGTAATCCCAGCTACTTGGGAGGCTGAGGCAGGAGAATTGCCTGAATCCTGGAGGCAGAGGTTGCAGTGAGTAGAGATTGTGCTTGCACTCCAGCCTAGGCAACAAGAGGCGCACTCTGTCTTTAAAAAAAAAAAAAAATTAACCAGGCATAGTGGCACATGCCTATGCTCCCAGCTACTTGGGAGGCTGAGGCAAGAGGATCACTTGAGCCCAGAAGGTCAAGGCTGCAGTGAACTATAATCTTGCCACTGCGCTCCAGCCTGGGTAACAAAGTAAGACCTTCTCTCAAAAAAAAGGTCACTTCTGGGCCGGGCATGGTGGCTCACGCCTATAATCCCAGCACTTTGGGAGGCCGAGGCGGGTGGATCATGAGGTCAAGAGATCGAGACCATCCTGGTCAACATGGTGAAACCCCGTCTCTACTAAAAAATACAAAAATTAGCTGGGCATGGTGGCGCGGGGTGCCTGTAGTCCCAGCTACTTGGGAGGCTGAGTCAGGAGAATTGCTTGAACCCAGGAGGCGGAGGTTGCGGTGAGCCGAGATCACGCCATTGCACTCCAGCCTGGGTAAAAAGAGCGAAACTCCGCTCCCCCCGCCCCACGCAAAAAAGTCGCTTCTTTCATGAAAATTTTTATGATTCCAACAAAACAGTTAATCACTTCTCTATTAATCTCTAGTTTAGTACCTAACACACCACACTATAATTGTTTGCTTATATACTAGCTTCTTCCACCAGACTGTGTCAGACCCTTGAATGCAGGGATTCTGTCTTTTACTTTTGATATCCTAACACTTGGCACAGAGTTTAATGAGCATGGGAGGTTTATTTGTTTAGAAGCTTTGCTGGGGAGACTTGGGCAATTCTAGAGGAAAGAGGGTGGTGGATGGTGAGAGCTCCCCCTTCTCTTTCCAAATGCGCATCTCTAGTCATTCCTCTGCACGCTGCCTGCTCTCCAGCCCATCTGGATTTTCCTGTCACTAAAGTGCCCATTCATCAGGATTCTGTCTCTTTGCACTCTACCCAAAATGCTAATTGTTCCAGATTCAGTTCAAGCACCAAGTGCTCTAGGAAATCTTTCCTAACCACCCTCACTGGGGTAGATGGTCTTTCTCTGTGCTTTCAAATGTACTATGATATAGCTAAATCTGTGGCAGTGTGTTTTACCCACTGGAATTTATTCATGCCAGGAACTGTGCTTTTTACTTTAGCATCCTGCATAATCCTGGGCAAGTATTAGGGGGTGCATTAAATGCTAGCTAAAGAAATAAATGAGGATTTGCTATTCCATAGTTTAAAGTTGTTTGTGTTCTGTGACAAGGCAGACTCTTGTACAGATCTTCTAAAAAGAATGCCTTAGAATAGATTCAAGTTCTTCAGGCACATTTCAGAGAGAGCATAAGCCTCTGAGTTTCCTCCATGAATACAAAAAACTTTCTAAAGTAAAAAAAAAAGTTCATTCATTTAATCGGACAATGTGTGGTTCAGAAAAGTCTTTTAAATAGAACTGCTTCTGAAAATCATGAATACATAATATTCTTTTCCCTTAGATCGCCAATGTAGTTAGGATTGCACAAAGCAACTGCTTTGCAAACAGTAAGACATCATCATGAGGAAGTAAGGAGAAAGGCAAGAACACTGGAAGTCAAAGAATACATAATACTGCAATGTGATAAGCAGCAAATGTAAAGAGAGACCTAACAGCAAAACAAAACTGTCCAGGCAAAAGAGAGGGAAGAGCTTGTTGGGATGGAATTATATTGGTTGAATGAAATTTATGGTATTATAAGACTACCAAGAAAACAGTAGAAAACATGTGACTAGAATCGAAAAAGAATAGAACCTCAGTTTTTCGCTCCTAGGAGACTGCTATCAGTGCTTCCAAAAATCATGTGTGTCCGGCTTGCTCTAAGCAGGCCCAGGTTGGGGGGATGCTCTCTGGGGCTCCCTAACTGTTTTAGCCATCATACTTTGTGGATGAAGATGCCTGCCTAGTCAGCAGGGTCATGTAACTTGAGATGTTTAGTATTCAATTATTTCAGCCTCCCTCTCTCTACTCAATCCCCTCACTTGTTCCAGGGACAGTACATGATTTTCATGATCAAAATCAGAAGGTAGAAAGAGGAAAATTTGAGTCTAAGCTAAGTCCGAGCAAGTATCTCTGAGTATTTAGTATTGTCCTCCTTGGCCCCTGCAGCATCTTATTTCTGTGGTCATCACTGGAATGCCTGGAACTACCTCTGTCTCTGTTATGCATTGAACTTAACCTGGGCAACCACTATCCATCTGCAAGACATATCCATGAGCAAGACGTAGACCACCACTATCCATGAGCAAGACATAGACCTTGCTCTCAACTTAATGTTGAGTGGGTCTCCAAGAGTTGTGCCTGGCTGGATGGCTGGTGCTGTGCTAAGTACTTTACCTGCATTATGTCAACTTAAAACTCTAAGAATTTTCCACCTTTGACATTGGGTCAAGTAAAGCTCAGGAGGTTGAGTTGCCTGTTCAAGGTCACAGAACTAGTAAGAACAAGGTTACTGCTGATGCCAAGGTTCACATTTTTACCATTCCACTCATGGCGCTGCATCACAGAGTGAATCCCAGGCAGGCAACCTTGTAGACATTAAGAAGAATGTTTAGGCTGTCATGATTTGACCTCCTACTCTGCCCTGTATGCTCTGGCATTCTCACACAAATGAATCCAAGGCCACATTAGTCATCTATCCATCCATCTCTGTCCTTGTCTTTCCAGAGGGGATCCCATGCTTGGAATACATCTACCTTTCAACCTGGGCACCTGCATTCTCTCATAAGTCCCCTCTAGGAGTCAGGCCATGGCTAATATGGGTTACCCACCTCCAATAATTGTAATGTTTTCCCTTTTATCACAAATTTTAGGGGCCATCTGCTTACTTTACCTCATTTGTACGACATATGCATCAGTCTCATTAGAGTCTGTTAGTTTTGCTTTACAAGGTATATTTTCCAGCAAATATATATAATATATTCCCAAGGTATATGATGAGCAAAAAGCTACCCAATTAGCCTTCGAGAAGGGGACAGATTAGGCCATTATCCAGTTACTTGTAGAGAGCAAGGAAGCTCAGAGTTCAATAATCCTAGACCCCAGGAAAAATATGCGGGTGCTGAAAATTGAGGAAAATATCTCAGAGTAGCTATCAGACTGTGAATTCAAAAGGTCTTTTAATTCTCCAATTTTAAAGATTTATATTTCATATACTAAGGGCTTTAACTACAGGATGAGGGGAATGAGGGGAGACTTGAGGGTAGGGGAGTCCTTGTTGGCAGGTAGAAGAGTGAAATCTGATTTCATGCTTAGTTCTCACATACGCTAGCCCAAACCTTCTGTGTCTCACTCTCTAAACACAGCTGGGAATAAGTCCAGAGCGACTCAGTGTCTAGACAAGGGCCAGAAAGCATCTTCTAAAAGGGTCAGGTAGCAAACATTTTATGCTTTGTGGGTTGTATGGTCTCTGCTGAAACTACTCAAGTCAGCCACTATAGCATGGGAGCAGCCATAGGACAATAAATGAATGAGTGTAACTACATGTCAGTAAAACTTTATTTATAAAAACAAGCTCCTTGGATTAGATTTTGATCCCCTGGCTATAGATTGCTGACCCCTGGTTTAGATAAGAAGAGCTATGAGAAAATACCATGAAGTCAGGAATAAATGAAAGCCCATGAACTGGCCTGGGGAAGAAGCAGAAGACCTTGGTGGCCTCTTCCATGCTTACAAAAAAAGTTTCATATGACTTGTGTATTTCCTACTAGAAAGGAATGTCTGGGCAAATCATTCTAGAGTTAAATTAGGACCTTTAAGGTATATTTAATGATTAAAATAATAACATTAGGCAGCACTTTGTAGTATAATTCTATGAGAAGGGTACTATTGCCATCCACATTTTGTAGATAAAGAAACTGAGGCACAGAGGGGTTAAGTAACTTGCCTGATGTTAAATATCCAGTAATTGTGGAATTAGGATATAGACCAGCTTGGCTCCAGCTTTGAACTCTTAATCATAAGGTTCCTCTACTGTCTTAATATTAAGATCTTAATACTTTAACACAAAATAACAACAACGAAAAAGACACTTTGATGTGATACGGCTCTTTACTCACATGTGCCAGGCACATGGTAAGTGTTCAGTAAACTTTTGCTAAGTGAATATCCTGTTCTTACTATGCTCCCCTTCCTTGAGAGAGGTCTGAAGTTTCATGCAAGAAGTAGTTTAAAAGTTCCATTAATTTTTCAAAGGATTACCTTAGAAGGAAAAGGGAGTGCTGAAGTGACTGATTCATCCATTCTTTCAACGAATAGTCATTAAACATCTATGACGAGCCCTTTGGAGGACCAGCAAAAGGCTGAGGAGTAAGTTACATACTCATCTACTTCTTTTCTTCATGAGGGTAAATTGTATCCCTGGGACTAACACAGCAGCAAAGAGCAAAAGACCCCTAAGGTTAGCCTCTTCTGATGCTGTTGGTTACAAAGAGTTTAGGAGTCTAAGAAACCTAATGCACAAAACTCACATGGCCCAGCAGTACCACTAGAGGGTGTAAAAGATTCATCACAAACCTAAGCTGGTACCTCCTTGAAACTGAAGAAGTCTGCTCATACAATTTTCTGAGCATGAAGATATAACTAAAGCAAAGTGAAACTCTGGGTAGACGACATCTATATATACACACGAACACATGTGCACTTATAAGGAAATGTAGGTGCATTTGTTGTACTGCAGTGAGTTCTAAAATCTTACAAAAGTCTTATTCCAATCCTCTAAATTAGGGTAAAAATATTGCATATGAATATGCAGAGATAAGAACGATGAGAAAACAGAAGCAGCAGTGACTGCTGCCACCACCAAACAGATGGACGGACCCAGCCAGCAGCCAAGCCATGTGCAGGGCGGAGAGGGCTCAGCCAACTGTGAACTGAAGAGGCAGTTTGATTGACTGTCAAGACAGCAATACTTCCCCAAGCTTGGCTGCTCTTTGGAATCACCCAGGGAGCTTTAAAAAAATGCCTGGGTCCTACCTCCAGAAATTCTGTTTTAATTATTCCAGTGGGTGGCCCAAGGATTTTATAAAACTTTTCAGATAATGCTAATGTGCAGCCAAGGTTGAGAGCCACTGGAGTAGAGACAGGATTGGGGTGGCGGTGGCATGTGGTGGTGGAGTGTGTTGGGGGTGGAACAATCCCTGCTCTCATGTGAAGAAGTGATCATGATTCGTGCTGCTTTCATAAATCTTCTCAGTAACACATGTCAGACCCATAGGAACGGTGTTAGAGTGCCTTGGTGTCAGACCTCTAGTCAGAACCCAAATGATTCCCTTTCCTTGAGTGAGGTCTGAAGTTTCATGCAAGAAGTAGTTAAGAAGTTCCATTAATTTTTCAAAAGATTACCTTGGAAGGGAAAGGAAGTGCTAAAATGATTGATTCATTCATTCTTTCAATGAATATTCAGTGAGCACCTATGACGCCGTGCTGAGTACTGTGCTAGGCTCTGAACTGTTAACTACTGGGAGGTGGCAAAGTTAAAGCAGCCTCCTACGTGATGACAGTGATCATATCGTCACCAGTCTCTTCCTCTCTGCAATCATGGTGCAAGGCAATGGTTGCTGCGACCGTGAGCTCTGTCTGATAGGATTTGAGAGTTTCATTTTTCCAGAGCTTGGAGCTCTCTAGATGAGCTCCATGTGGCTGCCTCCCCCAGTGATGCCTCATGAGTGGGACTTAAGAATCCATCCATTCATTCATTCATCAAACATTTATTGAGTGCCTACTATATGTCAGCTTCTGTGCTAGATGCCAGGGATACAGTGATGAAGAAACAAATCCTATTGCTGGGGCACTTCCAGTATAGTAGGGCAGACAGACAAGTAGGCAGACGGTTAAAATTCCCTTCGTGAATGCAAGGTGGTGGGAAGCTGAGGTTTCTATGGGAATTCAGAAGAGGGATGTTTAACCCAGACTGGTAGAGGTAATCAGAAATGATTTCTGGAGAAGATGACAGTCCTTTACCTACTCTGCACCTGTGTCTCTGGGGATATTATTAAGTTTCTGAAGGCTGCTGAATGGCCCCCTTGTGATTGAAGATCTTACGTTTATGGGGTGGATGTGGGTTTCTCTCCCTTAACCCCTTGCTTTATGTTGGTTATTTGGGTTAATTTACACTATTGACATGCATTCCACATCTCTCTATTATGGTTTGAATGTCCCCTCCAAAATTCATGTTGAAATTTTATGTTCAATGTGGTAGTATCGAGGGATGGAACTTTTAAGAGGTGATTGGATCATGAGGGCTCTGGCTGTATGAATGAATCATAAATTAATGGGTTAATAGATTAATGGGGTATCATTGAGAGGGGAACTGGTGGCTTTATAAGAAGTGGAAGAGAGACCTAAGCTAGCACTTCGCATGCTCAGTCCCCTTGCTGTGTGATGCCCTGTGTTGCCTCAGGATGTCACAAGAGTCCCCACCAGCAAGACGACCCTCACCAGATGCACCCCCCCTGCCTTGGACCTCCCAGCCTCCATAATTGTAAAAAATAAATTCATTTCCCTTATAAATTACTCAGTTTTAGGTACTGTTATAAACATCAGAAAACAGACTGAAATACTCCCTCTTCCAGTTTGGAAAATTCTATCTTCTGATTTCTGACTCTCCATGAGAAATACAGCATCTGTCTTAAAAGCACAAACCCCAAGGCTCATCCTTCAGGTGACCCAGAGCCTTTTGATCACATAATTTCCCCTGAGGTAGCCCCTCTCGAAATTGATCGTGGAATAAATCCAGCAGACAACTCGGGCTTCAGAGCTTGATAATTTGCGTCATTATTGAAGGCATGTATGTTAGTTATTTAGAATACTTTTTAATGTTTTCCTGTTAAAACATAATTCAACAATACAGATTTGCATTTGTGTATACAGCATTTAAACTGACAGTTTTATAAACTGCAAAGCAAGTTATAAAATTATATATCTAAGATTCCTCCATTCTTCTTTCATCTCAGATTGGGTTACTAGACAAAACCAAGGAACCCCAGGAGTCCCTGAGCGCACTGATCTGTCTCATTTTCTTGGTTTTAACTCTGAATAGAGAAATGTAAATTAACTCCGTGTGTCTATGGTCTGTCTGAGGTTCTCACTGTAAGGGCAAACAGATACTCCATTTCGCTCCTTTAGGACATTCAGACATTCTGTGGCCGCACTGTTTCCACCACTGAGGGTAGACTTGTTCTCCTCACGCTTGCCATTATTGTCCTTTATATGCAGGATCTAGTAGACTCTTCCATAGAGGTTTTTTTTTTTTTTTTAAAACGTTTGTGGAGACGGGGTCTTGCTATGTTTCCCAGGCTGGTTTCAAACTCCTGGGCTCAAGCCATCCTCCCACCTCAGCCTCCCAAAGTGTTGAAATTATAGGCATGAGCCACTGCAGCTGTCCCTGACTACAGATTTCGTTGGATTTTTTAAGGGTGTAAGAGGAGTAACTTCCAGATCTGAGCAAGTCTTTTCTGCCAGGAATTTTTTTTTCTTTCTTTTTTCTTTTTTTTTTTTTTTAACCTTGGAAAAGTGGTTTCTTTTTTTTTTTTTTTAATTTTCCTGCCAGGAATTTGTAAGCATTGATACAGCGACTAAATTTTTGGGGATTTGTTTTCCTAGGAGTATAAAATCTTGCATAAATTTTAAAGTATGAAATGAATAAGTAAATAAGTAAGTTGACTATACATGTTGACTGCTTTTAAATATTTTTAGCATAGACTAGGAGATAATATTATTAGCAAAGAATAGAAGACTCAGTTTAAATTATAGCCAAATAAAAGGTTTAATATCTCAGATGCTATAAAGTAGGTGTATCTTCAGTGAAAACACTAACACAGCCTCAGAGCAAATGTAGCCACAAGTAATTACCTTCAAAACAAAAATATGCAAAAAGAACATTCCAAGGAGTATATTAGTGGATTTTAAAGATATGTGCTAAATGATCCATAAAATGTTCTTTTAGCAGCATCCTTTACTGTAATGTGTCATAGATTGGCTGTCAAGAACGTCTTAATAGTGACTTGCAAACAAAGACTCATCACCTCTGCTAAAATAGCAGAGATGCTATCAGCAAAATTAAGAACTGGTGATGATTAAACAGCTTGTAGATTTGACAAAACCCACAATGGCAAACATGTGCCTCTTCTTTACTTGTGGCGTATTCTTGCCTGAAATATGAAGTGAGATGTAAGAAGGATTCACAGCTGAGACTGCATTTTAGGGATGGTCAAGAGAATGGTCCCGTACATGCCTTTCATAACCTGAAGAACACAGGGGCAAAAAAAACTGAAAAACTTCATCACCCAATCCAGGGTAACAGTTAGGCCTGATTTGCATACCCACCTCAGAAACTCTGAAATGTCATTAGTGGTTCTTCAGTTCGCTGATCAGATCTGAGCTATTTTAGAAAAGTCGATGAGCCTTTGCTAGTTACAAAGAAATTCTTGACACTTCATCTATGTTTGTATTAGAGAGAAAGATTCTTGTAATTTAAAAAAGTGTTCTATTTACCATCTGGCTTCAAACCCTTTTCCTTCTAATGAATTTTTATCCGAAGTCATGGATGACCTTGTTGCCACTTTCAGAGGACCTTCTCACTTTTTATCTTCTTTGACCTCTTAGCGGCATTTAACAGAGTTGACATCTGCCTCCTGCTTGAAACACTTTCCTCCTCTGGCTCCTCTTCTGTCACACTCTCCTGGTTTTCCATCTGTCTGGATGCTTTGAATCTGTCACCTTCAGAGCAGTCTTCCTTTTGCAGCTACTGTTTGTGAGCCTTAGACTTCTGTGTTGACCATCTTCTCTTTTTAGTCCCTGGGGTGAGACTTCTGCAAACCATTTATCTCTGTGCTGACAGCTACCAAATTTGTCCAAATTTCAGATTGTTCTCCTGGGTGTCAGATCCAGAGATCCACCTACTGCTGAGCCCTACTGTGACTGCTTGAACTCAACACTCACAATAATGCACCATTTCCCCTCAAGCCAGCCTCTGTCTCACCATCCTCCAGATGTGCCATCCTTGATTCCTCCTGTTCTTTCCCTCCATCCTCTCCAATCCATAAATATCCAAATCCTATCTGAAATCCATCCTTCATTGTTCTCCATCATGACTGCCCAGCTCAGGCTCCAGCAGATCCAGGTACTGTGACAATACTGCTCTCTTTCCAATACATTCCTTACATTGCAATCAGAGTTATCTTCCAAGTTTTCAAATGAAGCACTGTATTAGTCCGTTCTTGCACTGCTATAAAGAAATACCTGAGACGAAAATTTATAAATAAAAGACGTTTAATTGGCTCATAGATTTGCAGGCTGTGTAGGAAGCATGGCTGGGGAGGCCCCAGGAAAGTTACACTCATGGTGGAAGGAAAGGGGAAGCAGCCCTCTTACGTGGCTGGAGCAGCAGGAAGAGAGAGAAGGGAGGTGCTACACCCTTTTAAACCATGAATCTCATGAGAACTCACTTGCTATTATGAGAACAGCAAGGGGGAAATCCGCCCCCATGATCCAATCATCTCCCACCAGGCTCCTCTTCTGACATTGTAGATTACAATTCTACATAAGATTTGGGCAAGGATACAGATCCAAACCATATCAAGCCCTGATCTGATAAATTCATTTCTGTACTTAGAATCTTTCCACATTCCTGCTCATTTTTATGGTTCCTGCTCCTCTCTTCAGCCTTACTCTCCTCATCCTTGTTCTCCACCTTCAACCATCACCCATACTTTCTAATGCCACCTTCACTTCTGCTTCTTTGCAATTGAAGTTCTCTCTGCCAGCCTCTACCACCCTCCTTAGTAACCTGGCTAGTTCCTACCTATCTACCAGATTTATTCTTTTCCTTCTTTAGAAAGTCTTCCCAAATGCCACCTTCCCCAGAAGTGCTGAAATAGTTTGGCCCAAACCATTCTGGACTTCTGTCATTGTAGTAATACGCTTCTCTGCATTGTAACAGACCCTACCTTTCTGGTGGCTCCTCACACTCTAAGCAGGGATCCATCTTTCTTGTTAACGTTTATCTCTGTGCCTGGTGCAGTTGAAGCTCAAGACCTATTTTTCAAATGCATGCACTGAACCCCTGGGAAGAGCTTTAAAGAGTCTGTAGTCAGGCTTTGGCAAGGGTCAGGGAGGGAGAGAGAAGAGTTAACTTATCCCTTTCATTGTCCTGTTGCTTCTTCAGAAGGTGCCTGGGAAGGCAGCAAGCTCACCCTGAGGAGAAAAGAGGCGAAACTGACTTGGAACATTGACTCATGATTGGTCTTCATGGGTGAAAAAATTGCTCTTCCAGCTCTAAGTAATTTCTCAGCCCGGGTGGTGGGAAGGTAACTTCAAGGGGATGATGGCAAGTGCTGCCAGGTGAAGGAGATGCAAGCAGGTGAGGCTGTATATATTTTAGAAGATGGGAGCGCCCTTCAGAAGAGGGAACAAAGTGTTTCTCTCACGTGACTTATCATGGGAGCAAGTGGAACTCAGAAAGGAAAAGGCTAAGTCAGAGCAGAGGATGGGCAGTGGAGGCAGCATGCTGGAAGGCATTAGAGTCCAGACAACTCAAGGATAATAATATTAGCATTTATATAGTGCTGACTGAGTATACTGTTCTAAGTAGTTTGCAAATGTTTATTCATTTATTCACTTCTTACTACAACCCTATGAGGTCAATACCATTACCATCCCCATTTTGCCAGTGAGGAAACAGAGGCTTAAGGAGGGAATGTGAGTTGCTCAAGAGTGTACAGAGGCTGTCCTGTTTCTTGGACTACCTCTCCCTAGCAGCTTTAGGGAGGGTGGGGGGAGGGGATAGAATTAGGTGATGGTGCCCATGTAAAGCTCAGTTATAGTTTCAACAAAAGATTTGTTTGAGTTTTCACCCTGGACCTTATTTATTCATTTTATTCTCTAAAAGGCTAGTCTGGCCTGGGAAAGAAAAGGTTGCATAAAGTGAAACATAGCAGGCATGACCATTATTGCATGGAGATAGTAAGACACATTAAGAGCAAGACATAATCGACAGCTTCTTGGTCATTTCTCTTCAAAATATTGAGTAATATGCATCAGTGGTTTTGTTGATCTTCACAAGAAGAACAGGTTGCACAGTATTTTGATTCGGTTCTTGACAACTGACAGAAAACATGGTGTATAAAACAAATTGACAGGAAAACGATGGTCATTGAGGATCTTGTTATGAGTAGCCTTAAAAGTGTGGTTTGCGGACCAGAGCTGCTTCACCAACTGTTGGGTACCAATCCGTGAAGAGATTAGTGCTTAGAAACTTGTAATAGCAATTTGACAGGATAATTTTATATCTGTTGAAATAGTTTTACAAATTCAAAAAAAAGTAGTCTTGCTCCTAGATGTAGTAATTCTATGAAAACAATACTGGTAAGAGGCAGGTAAGCTTTGTATTACACTGTTTTTGTTGTTGTTGTTGTTGTTGTTGTTATTTTTCTTCTTTGTATTACACCGTTTTAACAAAGCTTTTTCCTCAAATGCTGAATCCTTTACATAGTACTTATATGTTGTGTTGGTATGCATATCTGATAAATTACCTGACAGTTCAGTACAGAACTACAATTTCTGTTATATTTTAAAAAGTTATTATTTTGGGGCTCTTGCATAAATATGCAGCTGTATATGACTTCCAAATATTTGTTATTTTAGTATCAGTCTTTTTTTTTCTTTAGAGACAGGATTTTACCATGTTGCCCTGGCTGGTCTTGAACTCCTGAGCTCAAGTGATCTGCCCGATTTGGTCTCCCAAACTGCTGGATTTACAGGCATGAGCCACCATGCCTGGCCTGTTATTTTAAATTAAAGAAACATATATTAATTTTTGTGTAAAATTTTGCCCAAGATTCATGTATCTGTAATGACTACAATGCCAAGTACTAGCATGAAAGATAATAGTCTGTTACCTTCAGATATTCCCAATTAGCCAGATGCTTGACATTTTGAAGGAACACATCTAGGTAATTTATGGGCTATATTTTTCAGTCAGTGATAGAAAAACGGGTAACCTGCTATGAAATAGGTATAAGTGAGTGTGTAGAATCCTCTAGAGTTTATCCATTTGTTCACTTACTTTCCTGCTAATTTTATCTTTCCATTTAGGAACTAACTTCTATGAATGAAAGAAAAGAAACTTATCACTGTTTGAACTGAATCATTAAAATATGGAGGTTTTGTTAAAGAACAATCTTCACTCCCAGAGGTGAGTTTGGAAACATATTTCCAGCAAACTTTTGCATTTTCATGAAATAATATTCTCAGAAAAATCTGTGATAATTCTGGAGGAAATATACAAAAGTAAGTTTTCTTCTGAGTAGAAGACATACTTTGGAAAAAGTCCAAAAATAGTCATTCTTTACTATATACTATAAACAATGATATTATTTACCTTTAAAAAAGTGTCAATGCATTTGGACAATAGCATCTAGACAAGTTCAAAGAGTTTCTTTAATCATCTCTAGAAAGTGGCAGTTGTTTTTTTAAAAAATATATTTTATTGCATTTTAGGTTTTGGGTACATGTGAAGAACATGCAAGATTGTTGCATAAGTACATACATGGCAATGTGGTTTGCTGCCTTCCTCCCCATCACCTATATCTCATGTTATCCCTCCCCAACTCCCCATCCCCCGCTGTCCCTCCCCTAGTTCCCCCTCAGAGACCCCAGTGTGTGATGCTCCCCTCCCTATGTCCTTGTGTTCTCATTGTTCAACACCTGCCTATGAGTGAGAACATGTGGTGTTTATCCGCTCTTGTGTCAGTTTGCTGAGAATGATGGTTTCCAGCTTCATCCATGTCCCTACAGAGGTCATGAACTCATTGTTTTTTGTGGCTGCATAGTATTCCATGGTGTATATGTGCCACATTTTCCCTGTCCAGTCTATCATCGATGGACATTTGGGTTGGTTCCAAGTCTTTGCTATTGTAAACAGTGCCACAGTGAACATTTGTGTGCATGTGTCCTTATAATAGAACGATTTATAATCCTTTGGATATATACTCAGTAATGGGATTGCTGGGTCAAAGGGAATTTCTATGTCTAGGTCCTTGAGGAATCGCCACACTGTCTTCCACAATGGTTGAACTACTTTACACTCCCACCAACAGTGTAAAAGTGTTCCTATTTCTCCACATCCTCTCCAGCATCTGTTGTCTCCAGATTTTTTTTAAATATATTTTTTATTGCATTTTAGGTTTTGATTACTGTAGCCTTGTAGTATAGTTTTAAGTCCGGTAGTGTGATGCCTCCAGCTTTGTTCTTTTTGCTTAGAATTGATTTGGCTATTGAAGAACATGCAAGATTGTTGCATAGGTACACACGTGGCAGTGTGATTTGCTGCTTTGCTCCCCTTCACCTATATCTGGCATTTCTCCCCATGCTATCTCTCCCCAACTCCCCACCTCCCTCTGTCCCTCCCCTATTTCTCCCCCAACAGACCCCAGTGTGTAGTGCTCCCCTCCCTATGTCCATGTGTTCTTATTGTTCAACACCCGCCTATGAGTGAGAACATGCGGTGTTTGATTTTGTGTTCTTGTGTCAGTTTGCTTAGAATGATGGTTT